>APFE031168995.1:1756-12699 GCA_000404065.3 Pinus taeda | reverse complement strand
TAAATAAATAAATAATTATTTTTAGTCAAACTAGCTATTTTTTGTAATGGCTAGTTAGTTGCTCCCTTCATCTATTTATTTCATTGTGTGGATTTGATTCATCATCTTGTCCTGAAGATGAACCACACTAGCTAGTTTGAAATGCGTTGACGATATTACTCCTATGTGATTTTTTCCAAAAGATTTTGTTATTATTAATATGGATCACAAAAGTCTAAACTCAGAAAATATACAAAGAACCCATGTAGAAATATGCTAAGCATAGTACATTTTAATGTAAGTCCCATTTATGGTTTCTCCTAAGGAAATTCCATCATAACCAACTAGCTCATAGACACCCTTTCTAATACCGATTGACGATATAAGGGCCATGCCACATGGGCTCAAACTTATCAGCTCCTAACTTATTGTTCTCTTAATCATATAGGAGAACCATGTCACCTTCAACAAAGACTCAAGGTTTAACGATTTATCATAATAAGCTTTAGCACATTTGTTATGAGCTTCATTAGCCAAATACGTGTCACAATGGTCATCTAAACGTGTTAAAAACAAAAGATATTGTTCCTTGGTATAAGTAGTAGGGAGCAACTCAAAAGCTAGTTTGAAATATAGGATCATGCATTCAATTGATAAAACAACCTTTAGGTCATATACTAGCTAGAAAGTTGTAAAAATAATGCCTTTTTTGGCATAGGAATGATATAAAAAATGGGAAAAAAAGAATTGAGTTCCAATTTTTTTTATGAATTTCTATCATCTGTTGAAGCATAATTTTGAGAAATTTGTTTATTGCTTCCATCTAGCCATTTCCCTGTAGATAGTAAGGTGTTGATTTTTGATGGCTTAAACCCAACTTGGAAGATAATTCATACGTCATATAATTTCAAGAATGAGAGCCATGATCAATGATGATGCTTGGGTCACACTGAATATAGCGATAATATGGTTGAATATGAAAGGGGATGCAGTTGTTCCTTTATTAGCAAATGTAGACATTTCCTTGGCCCATAATCCACGACAACAATAATGTACCCATTCTCCCTGGATGAGTGAGGGTTACATGTCATGAATTCAATGCCGCATTTAGGAAAATGTCTAATAGTAACTGTAAGGTAAAGTGGATTAGGTGGTGTGTGCATTTTGTAGTTATAGTTTTGACACGAATGGAATTTTTGGACCACCAATATTTAATATTTAAAGAGAGATGGACAATATTATCCTATTGTTGTAGCGGCTACAACCACCCTCCAAAATTTTGCCTTAGCTTCGTTTTGGAGCTTCCCTACCAAACTTTCACAACAACATGTCTTGCTTCGTCAAGTACACAAGCTTCAATGATTCACTTGCAGAAAGACAGCCTGTTGATTAAACCTTGATGCATTCCCCTCACAATCTGTTCATCCAAACTTGGTCCAGTAGCAAGTTGAGAAGCTCCTTCAAGAATTTGCGCAAATCTAGAGGGCAACTAGCCTTTCCTCTAGAAATTGTGCAATCTTGATTGGCAGCCTACTAGGACCTAGAATTGCGTAATTCTGTAGAGCAATCCTTCCCAGCTTAGTTGCTCAGCCCAGAATTTGCACAAATCTGGGCAACAGCCACCGACTCTACCCAGAAATTGCGCAAATCTTCTGAGAAGCTAGCCCAACTCCCAACTAGAAATACACATTTTCTCCTAGCAGTTGAGAAACCTCTTGCATGTGCAGCTCAGTTGAGCAGTTCCACTGGGACCGAGGAAAACAAACTTGCATGCACGGGCTGCTTCTCCCAAGGCAGCATGCAAAGACATCCCTTGTTTCAGGGATATATTTTTTTGCAGTTGGAGGTTACATGCAAGGATCATTTCAGAAACTTCCCACCAAGTGCCGCCTTCCCTAGATTTGTGGCATGCACATTAGAACCTTGATTTTATCAAAACTCATCAACCGGACACTGCAGAGCTCATTCCTCATATCAACCTTGTATCTCTGGCATCCCACATCACATCTAGGAGCTGTAGGCACATTCAACTCAGCTATTTTGGTGTAAGCCTACTTTTCGTGTCTTGTGTTGCATTTTTTCTTGATTTTAGCGAGTGCTTGCTGTCATTTTGATACATACTAGCTTGTACTAGCACCGTTTCAGTTTTCGTTACTATCTCACTATTGTTGCATGCATGAAACTGCTTTGCACGAACGGTTGCTGATTCAGCAACTCGCTTCATCCTTATGCATGTTCATCTATTTATTGAATATTTCATTCAATGTTTGCATGCACTATCAATCACTTTTGTGTTCACTTAGTGTTGCCATGCATTCACTGTCATATTTTCTTTCAGTTGCCTATCAACGAGTCTGGCCAACCTTGGCCCTGACTTTGCCTTCGCTGAGACAACATTGCACAATTTGGGGAGGGAAGGCTATGTCTTCCTCTCCAAAAATGTGCATTTTGGCCCAAGCACTATCCTCTAGGACTATTTTGCGCATTTCTGAGGGACAATGGCTGTTGGCCCAGAAAATTGTGCAATGCAGTCACTAAGCCTGCAGCCATTTCCAGCTGAGATTGTGCATTGTGCAATTCCAGCAGTTAGCAACCATATTGGACTATGCATTGTGTAGTTCCAATAGTCAGTTAGCCTCCTAATAGCCTAGAATGTATCTTGTGTAGTTTTGGCACTCAGTCTCCCGACCTCCCAGTTGAAATTGCACAACCTTCATGATCAGTTACACAAGTATGTTGCAAGTCAATTCTCAAATTCATTTTGGTTTTCGACTGACAGATTTCTTTCCATGAGTGTTGCTATGTCTCCAGGTATCGCAGGTGTTCATCTACCCCTCAGCATCACATGTACAATGGTTTCCGAGAGAGTAGAGTTTAAGACACCATTCAGATCACACTTGGGGATGTAGTCAATCAAGTGTCTACAAGCTTTCCTACTCACGAAGACATCAAGTTGTTCGTATACAAGGGCATCAAGATATGATGACAAAAGCATCACAACGATTAGTATCATGAACAACAGGGAAGGCATCATACTAGATGCAACAAATGCAAGATAAAGGTTGTTGACAACACGAAGGTGGAACAAAGTGGCAAGCTCAAGCAGATCCACTGATGATGAATGCAACTTTGGGGACTCAGCCCATGAGGTGACAGTACAATTGAATGAAGGCAGATACTGGAACAAAGAAGGAGTTGCATGTGCTAAAGAAGCAAGTCAAGGAAGAACATGAGCTGCGTAGATAAGCGAATGAGTTGTAGCAGGAACAGGAACAACAGGGGGTGCAACATGAACTCATGGATGAAACTACGCCCATACAAGTTATATATCCATCCAAAAAGCTGGCATGAAGCAAACATGGTGAGAAGTGTTGTTGATCGCATGCAAGGGATTCAATCACATGCATGTCATTGTGTATGTTTGGTCAATTTAGTGTGTCCTAAATTGCTACATTAATTTTTCAATTCAGGATTCGTAAGCTAACAAAGTGTGGCGCACTACATGTGCAAGATAACCTATTTCTTACTTTTGTCATTTTTTATTTTTATTTTGTTTTGGGGGGTTTTATCTTGGTTTATGAAATTCCAATTCATAAGTTTCTAGAAGGTAAGTATGGTTATAAGTTTTAAGGCAGTTATGTCCTTTGTAAAGATTCCCAAAACTTAACACTTCAGAAAATAGGCTATAGTGAAAAATAACACTTGAATCAACAATTGAAAGGATGCTGCTAATTAAAACAAGTAATTCAGGAACTACTGATTATGAAACCATCATCTCTCTTGCTGTCTAAATTCAGAAAACTAACTTAACCTACTGCACTCAAGGAAATCAAAGATTTCAAAGAAAGTAAAAATAGAATCAAATTACATCATCCACATTTCAATCCCTCGCCAGTAGTCTCGCTATGGCTTTTGGAGGTAACTATCAATGAAATGAGCAATTCAATTATCTAATTGCAGAAAAGTAAATTAAAATTAAATCACAACACCCATATTTCAATCCTTCGCCAGTAGTCTCGCTATGGCTTTCGGAGGTAACTGTCAATGAAATGAGAAATTGAATTATCTAATTGTAGAAAAGGAAACTAAAATCAATTCACAACATTCATATTTCAATCCCTCACCAGTAGTCTTGCTATGGCTTTCGGAGGTAACTGTCAATGAAATGAGCAAGTTGATTTTTAACTAATCAAAGCAAATTGAACAAAACTAAACTTCAACAAAACAGAACTGGAATTAAAAGAAACTAGGAAAATAAAATCAGCAAAGGATCAATTCCATATCACTAGTCATTATGAAATTTATATGCAAATGCCTGAGCTGCCTACTCTATCTTGAAACCTACACACACTGATCAACGTTAAACAAAACTTATCAAATCATGAGCAAAAGTGACATGTTAGAAATATATACACGAATGAATAATCATAAAACAATGCATGAGGACTATACAACAATGAAGAAAACTAAACCTCGGTATGAAGGGGCCCTCTGCAACCTCATCTAATGGGTTATCAACTCAAAATCACGTTCACGCAAATATGGAAAACATTGTCTTCATATATATCTCAAAATAGAGTTACAACAATAAGCTAGTGTCATGGCACAGTGGTTATTAATAGCAAAAATTACATATCAAAAGCTAACTATTATGCGTATTAGAATGCATTATTTATAACAGAGGCTTCATAACTGTCTTTCTGGAAAAATTGCATGAACAGAGGACACGTGAAGAACCACATCCATAGATTCAGCAGTATGGTCACTGGGATCACGCAATCTTATTGAAAGCGGCTGTTGGATTCACATTGTGGTTAGCCTACAGATGTCAGCGTTCCTCCAAAGATCTAGAAACGGTCACAAAAATCTTCACGTGGTCGAAAATGGAGTCCTATTGCTGTAGGACACTCCCGTTTGACCACCGCTTGACCACCTTTGACCACGGTCTTCTTTGACAAATGCAGCTGGACCAATGGGACCTGACCCATGTCCATGACATTTCCAATGTGCCCATGTGACTTGATTTGTCTGATGACACCTACAATGTAGACTTTAACCAAAACAGTTGTGGAAAGTTGAACCAGCTGTGGAAAGTGACAAGATTCCGTAGCTCATAAGCAAAAATCTAGTTCAAACAGCAACACAAAGACATAGTCAAGAAACCACTTTAAATGCTCTTTTATAACTAATATGCAATGATATTGATGGCTTAGGAGGCTCAGGTGAATGGAAAGAAGCTAGAAAAATGTGTAGAAAGATGCAAGTTTGGGGCTGAACATACCCCCACTGTGAAGGTGTTGCATGTCCTCATGAAACCAAAATTTTGACTATCCCCCCCTTTCAAATCATATGTTCTGAAGCTTCTGCTAGTACATCCAACCCTCTTCTTCTCTTTCTTGGTGCTGCTAACACCCTGGGCTTCTTCATCAAGCATCTGAATTTGAGATTAATCAGTGCTCTACTTATCTTCTTGTACTTTTTCTTCAATTTCTAGTTCTTTTTCTGCATAGTATTGTCATGAATGATCTTATCCAGTCTGCTCTGCTCCTTTATTGCTTCATTTTCATGTTTAATATGTCTATTGAGGACCTCTAACTCATAAATTTCCTGTTTCAATGACTGGATTTGAGCGTCTTGTGCTGGATGAGGCTGGATGGATGAGGTGCTTGGACCTGTGGCTCTCTTTTCCAAGGATTCTATATAATCATACATCTCCTGCTGATTCGGGTCTATCTCGAGTGAAGTTTCCCTTGGGCTGACCCCAAAGTCCTGACTGATTTCGAAGTCTGGCCAAGAAGGACTTATGTTAAGATTTGGAGGACTAGTTTCAATGTTTGACTGAGAATGAGGTGGACTACGACGAGCTGGAGGTTGTTCTAGTGTGCCTCCCCCTAAATCAATAAAATGGGGTCCTTTTGTTTGTGCTTTCCTCCACTTTCCCTTCAGCCTGATGCTTCTTTTTAAATGTTGTGGGCTAGTGCCCTCTTCCTCAATACTCTGTTTTTCTTTTTCTTTCTTCCTTGCTGCAGTTGATTGTCCTTGGAGGTGAGTTAACCTTTCAGATAGTGATTGGTGGTCCTCTTCTAAGGAAGGCTCTGGTGATTGGTAAACATCCTCGATGTCTTTCTTCCATTTCAATTTCTTTTGCTTTTTATCCTTGGTTCTTTCCAGCTTCTCTTCTTGATCAGCTTTTTTGGGCTTGCTAATAGGAGGGTTTTGAATTATTATACTACTTTCCCTTTTCCTACTCTTCCCTACTATCCTGCTCTCGGGCACTTCAGGTGGATCTTGAAAATAATTTCTTACTAAAAACCATTCCCAGGTATCCGTTTTTTTCTTCAATTGGTCTTCAATTAAAATTTTCACTAGCCCGTGATGATATAAATGGGGTTCTATGTCCTCTATATTCTTTTGGACTGTCATGCACATCTTTTTCAAGCTCAGCAATAAAAAGTAAGGGAGATTTAGGGTTTGATTCTCTAAAAAGTTCATCAACAGTCGATTATGATACATATACATTTCTCCAAAACGACCTTCACACGTAATGAACTTTTGAATAACCAACAGTAAACTGGCCCACTTCTCTTCTAAGACATGAACAGGAATTCCTCTTTTATATATAGTTACATCCATACCTAGATTACATAGGATCACTCTCCAAGCTTTCTCGTCAAAGCTCTTATTCTTGAACCAGCACTCACCTTCTTGAGGGAGTTCTGTAGTAGCTACTATGGATGCCTCGGTAACTGTAAACTTGAGGTCCCCAATTTCCACCTCTAGGCTGTTGAAAGACATTGCGAAAGCCTTTATGATCTCCTCATTGTAGCCTTTAAAATTTTGAATAAACTGAAGCCATCTTGCCTTTTTCAATATGTTCTTTACTTGCGGGTATCCTTCCATAAATTTGGGCCCCTCTGGTTCTACCCTCAACAACTAACCCATTCTTTCCTTTTGTTCTAACAATTCGTCTGTGTGAGAAGGGTTTAGTGGAGGTGAAATGGCTAGATTAGTGGGAGTGAATAGGGTTTATGGAGAAAATCACTGACTGTAAGCGGAAAACAAAGGACAAGCAACGGAAGTGAATTCTCGGAATGGGGCGGAGACTTATGTGAACGAGGTGGTAACGTAGCCGTGGTTTCAATAAA
The DNA here is from genome assembly GCA_000404065.3 of Pinus taeda. NCBI lineage: Eukaryota > Viridiplantae > Streptophyta > Pinopsida > Pinales > Pinaceae > Pinus > Pinus taeda. The sequence continues at coordinate 5,575 of APFE031168995.1, read as the reverse complement.
ATAGTAAGGGAATGACGGCAGAATTTTTAAAATGGACGGCTACGGAGTAGACATAAATACATTCATGAAATGGCTGTAGAATCTAGGCGGTGGAGGAGAACCGTAATAAAATCAACCATGTCCCATAATTATAGGTGGAGTATGAAGATGCATCCAAACTTGAGTTAAATCCGAGAATTAATCATGAGGCTGTTGAAAAAATAAATGTATGGTTCGTGGAGGAATGTCGTGGAATGAAATGGTTATGGAGGCTATTACTCTAATAATTGCATATAGTGGAGCTTGTGATTTAATAACTATGCAAAAATGTGTTTTAAATGCCATTTGAAATAAATTTTTACTCGTACCTTGGAATGTTTGCCACTTGTTGTCCATAACCTTTGATCAGCTGCCTTGTTGATGCCTTTAGGTGCCCCATGTCTTCATAATATGTCCTCGATCATACCTGCATTTTATTTTTATTATTTTTGCCTATCATCTAACTGCCAATGTTAAATGACAGGGTGATAGCTGCGGAAACACAACTGGCTGTGGAATTAGTTAGCAGCTGCGGAAACTAACTCATCAATCTTATAACTGAATGAGATGGATAAATGGTGACTGAATGAATGAAAATGGTCATAAAAACTTTTATTGGTGGAATGGTATGAATGAATGAAAATGGAGTGGAATGAATTGAAGTGGAGTAAAATAAAAATGAAGTGGAGTGGAATGAAAATGAGAGAAAAAGAGAGATTTTTTTTTTGGAAAATATAGGGCATCAAGAGTTCCTGATTTTGGCCCTGTATTTTCTGTATAAGACTGCCAATCAGTGATTGGTTTTCAGGCTTATATTATATATATATAATATATATATATATATTATATATATATATATATATATATATATATTATATATATATATATTATATATATATATATATATATAATAGAAAGAACAAAAGCTAGGTTGGTGGAGAAGAAGGATTCTTCTTCACCAGCCTTATTACAGAACTATCTTGAAAGATTTTGACAAATTCATCTTTTGAGAGTAGCTTATGATAGATCTTTAATCGGTGGCCATTCACAATAAGAGGAGTTTGATGTTCATCAATGGTTTTGATTCTTACCGCTCCGTTGCTAAAGACTTTGTCAATCTCATATGGCCCAAGCCAATGAGTCTAAAATTTGCCTTTGAAGTCTTTAAACTTGGAATCAAATAGCAATGCCCAGTCTCCTTCTTGAAACTTTTTCTCTTTGATGTATTTTTCATGCCACTTAGCTATTTGATATTGAACTAGATCAGTTCTTAGGATCGCCTCTTGTCTAATCTCATCTAGCTCATTCAACTGCTCCATTTTTATGCTTTTGGGCTTTTGATAGATCCATCCCCAACTGAACTGCCATCTTGAAGGTCTTGACTTGGAACTCAATGGGGAACATGACTTCTTTCCCATAAACAAGTTCATAGGGAGAATTTCCTATTGTATTTCTCCATGTAGTTCTGTAGGCCCACAAGGCTTCAGGAAGCCTTTCTGCCCAATCTCTTCTGTGTACATGAACAATTTTGGTGATGATACTTTCGAGAAATTTGTTTGTAGACTCCACTTGACCATTTGCTTGCAGATGGTAAGGAGTAGATCTTCTGTGCTTGATTTTGTATTCTTCCATCAACTTCTCCACCAGGTTGGATGTGAATTGACTTCCCTGATCTATCACAATTTCTCTTGGAACACCAAAGCGAGTAAATATCTTCATAAAGAAAATTAACAACTGAATTTTCAGTGGCAGAAACTAATGCTTTGGCTTCTACCCGTTTAGTGACATAATCAGTACATACCAATATATACTTCTTTTGCTTAGATGGCGGATTAATAGGTCCAATGAAATCTAAAGTCCATTTTTCAAAGGGTTCGATGAGTACCTGTGGTTGCAATGGCATTTCATTTGAAAGTGTAGGTTTGTTGGAAATAATACTGGGGGGGGGGTGAATCAGTATTATCAAGTCAAATAATCCTTTTCAACAACTAAATTGTATACACTACTTCAGTTAATTCAACCTACGTATATACGCAACTATTCAGAAGTAAAACCGCGTATACAGAGCAAACTTTTAATTTACTTAAACTTTCAAATGATGATTGTTAATCTAAGATGCAACATCAAATAACCAGTAACCAGAGACAGTAAAACAGAGCAGAAAGACAATCACACACAAGAACACCATATATAAGGTGGAAACCCAATGTGGGTGAAAACCACCTGCTGCAATTCGTCTCTATCTTTCTTTAATTAGAAACTTCTGATTACAATGTACTGGTGCAGTCCTTTACCAGTACGCAGGCTGCAACCTGCAGAGAGCTACAACTCTCTCTCATTTTCCAGCTTCTCCTGGAAGGGAGCTACAACCCCCTTTAGCTCTTGTACTAGCCAAGATACTAGTACGTAGGTGCTGACTTACAGAAGGATACAACCTTCTCTTTCTTCCAGGGACCACGTTTCATCAATTTTCAGACTGGATCCATGAACATCAAACAATCATCAAGAATCAACCAATCTCCTTTCCACAAACTAGATCTGGATTAAGTAGATATTCTTCTTACAACTGTACCCAAAACACAGTACCAGAAACCATACACCAGAAAATAGAAACCAGAACTTAGCAGCAATACACAGAAGCAGTTAGATCACAACTTAAATCATATACGCCATTTCAACAGACTGCAACTTGCGTACATAGGCATCTGCGTATGGAACAACCTGCGTATACGCGCCTTTACTTCACCAAAATTGCGTGTATACGCGCCTTCGATTCACTGAACCTGTGTACAGATCTATAAAGGATAACACACTCTTCCAAATAGTCAATCACTAATAAACCCAGATTATCAGACTTATAGATCAAGCAAGCGCCACATCTAGCAGATCAAAATCATGCAAAGATACTATCATTCAAGTTTAAAGATTATGACCCATGAATAGAACTTATCCTTCCTTTTGCACCAAGGTTCCTCCTTCATTCAGGTCTAGATCTGCAACATAACCCAATTACCAATATACTAGCTCTAGTACTTTTCAGATCTTCAATAATAATCCAGCTCACTCTTTGCCACATGATCTCCTTCCTCTTTTATAGTCTTAGGCCTTCCTCAATACCATGGTCCAAGACCATAACATTTCAATACCATGAACCCAAAACTAGGGATCAACACATCTGCCGAGACGCCTTGGTCCGAAACATAGGTTCAAGTTCCAAGGACTAACTACTATGGACCAAAACTATGATCCCCAACATATACGCGCTTTTGTAATGTATAACCCGCATGTATACGCGCCTTTGTCTAGATGAACCTGCGTATATGTCTTTTTCTTCTTTCTGAATGCCTGAACTGAGATCTGTTACCAAAGAGAGTTGCCATCAAGGACAATACATGTGCCATAGCTCCAAACCTGTGCCATAATGCCAACAAGGTTTCCCTACTCTTTGGTAGTTGTCGCACCTTTTGACATATTGTTTTACATCTTTAAAGAGGGAAGGCCAAAAATATCCCAAAGAGAGGATTTTATAGGCCGTCCTTTTGTCAGCAAAGTGTTTGCCGCATGGTTCATCATGACATGCCTTGATGATATCAGGCATTTCATCTTCCCTAACACATCTTCTGATCACAAGATCTAGCCCTGTTTTAAACAATTCATTAGAAATCCATGAATATTTTGAACTATCCTGATTAATCTTTCTTCTTTCACTAGGAAATAGATGTGGAGGTAGTTTCCCTGTAACCAAATAGTTAGCAATATCTGCATACCAAGGGGTCTTAGTAGTTACTGCAAATAAATATT
>APFE031168988.1:0-11053 GCA_000404065.3 Pinus taeda | reverse complement strand
AGAAAATTACATGTTGTAGATGCCAAAGGCTAATGTTTGTACAAAATTAACCCTTGGGTATACCATACTTGTTTTGAAATAGATATATGCAATGATATATAGAGCATAATATAATGATCTGATAATATTTGGAAAAAATGAGATTTTATTAGGGTCTATTTGCCCCCTAAAATAGGTGGTCTATATATGGTTGGTGCTAATACTAGTATTTTTCAGCATCCGGTTGTTCCTGAATTAGCCACTAACCACTGGGCTGGACCACAACCTCCTTGGATAGTTGGTCTATAATTTGATTGCATTCCCTGTAAATGTAATGACAAGAAATATAATCTAATTTTTATTTTAAATGCATAGATTCATCCAATATGTTCCTCAGTGTGTGCACATGACATGTATATGTGTTATTGAACAATTTTATAATGTTTTTTGATTTCCAAAAATATGACGGTGCTTACAATCATGTTTCAATGCAAGATGGAGCAAATGTCTAATAGTGATGAGTTCGACATAGTTATTTTTCCCAACCCTAAAACTCATATGGATGGGGTAAGAATGTCTATGAGATAGATTCAGAAAGATACCCACGCCCACATCCTTGTTCTTGTGCAGATACATCAAAGTATGCCAAATGATTATTTCGGTAAATTACTTCATGTGTCATAGGTGAGACAGGAGGAGTGTGCTTGTCATCAACAATTTCTTGAAATGAGTTAATAATATGGGTGACAAAGATAGGCCATTGGGTAGCTTTGTCTCAAAATATGATGCCATTCCTGTTCAACTAGATTTTGCAATAAATAAGTAAGGGAAGATTGTGAGCTTTCTGGTTCGAGGTATGAGTCCACCAATGAGTCTAAGAAGTCTGAATGTTATCTCCATGCCATCATTGTCTAATAGCCAGAGAGGAGAGAAATTGTTCCCATAAATTGATAGCGAAAGGGTAGCTGAGAAAGAGATTTTTATTTGATTCAATGACCTGTTGACAGGGGATGCACTAGGAGGGACCATCAAATGACCTTTTCATCAAATTTTCCCTAGTAAGAGTTTTGTTCATAAGGACATTCCACATAAAAAATCCCAGTGCATATGGGACATTTGAGATTCTAAATAGTACACCACCACTTAGCCAGAACAAGTGGCTCGTGAGCAGTATATATGGTAGGATATCCGTCTTTCGAGGAATAACTTTTGTGTTTTTTAGGTGCCCAAATGAGTTCATCATTTTCCTCCCTCATATGTACATGTGATTTAGTTAGTGCAGAGGTATAGCCCACCCAGTTCTGATGCCATTGTATAGTGATTCCCAAGTCAGATGATTTCCAAGCATTTGCAAAAATGGTGGTATTCTCCAGATCTACAATATTAGAAATCGATTTTATGCCTCGATCATTTAGAAAGGTAATAAGATTTGGGGGTAGTCTGTACATATTAGAACATCTTGACCATAGGTACATGCCTAAGTGTACTGATGTCCTAGATTTAATACGCCATGCACGATAGTTTCTGATAGTAGGAAGAGTGTGTATGACACCCTACCAGATCATCGATATACCTATTCTATTGCAGGTCAAGAGTCAAATACAATCGAAATAATGAAAAAAAAAAATGTATTTGTGATGGAAAAAATAAGTCCAAAGGCTCCGGGTAATGAGAACATGCCATCCCATCTTGGCAGCAAGTTCATGTGCAAAAGAAGTAATATCCTTATACCATAGCCACCCCATTTCTTAGGATGCGGGATTTGACTCCAGCCCACCCAAGGAAATGGCTTCCACTCCTTGTAACCATTCCATAGGAATCTACAACAAATATTTTGTATCGGGATAGGATTCTTATGGTAACCATGCTAAGGAGATCCAGTAAACCAGAATTGCCTCAAGGATGGATTTAATGAGTAAACTCCCATACACGAACCTATGATTCCAATTATGAAATCTTTTTTCTACCTTGGCCATGAGCCAAGTCTAATCCGATATTTTGTAACTATGTAGATTGATATGGAAACCAAGATATTTGAGTCCATGCTCCAGAAAAAGTCTTCGAAAAGGGAACTTATGAAGAGCGATCTCAATTTCTTGTTGGGAAAAATATGAGAAAGAGATTGTATATTTCAGTTGATTAGATTCCATACCAGTTGCAGTGGAAAAAACCGCATGATATCATAAAAAATAGAGAAGTCATGTATTCCCCCAACTGGGAAAGATAAGACATCGTCCATAAAAAGTAGGTGGGAGATGATGCAAATTGTTTGTAATTTGATACCCTAAGGTCATCTGTCTCATCTTTCCTACAATATTAACCTACTTAGTCCTTCCATTACAAGGAGGAAAGCGAGAGGGGAAACAAGACATCCTTGTATGAGGCCTTGCTTTAAGTGAAAGTAATTGGAGGCCAAGCCATTAATGAGAATGTTGAAGGACACAATGGTGATAAAACACATTATCCATTGAATGAAAGAGAGAGGGAAGACTAAGTGTGTGAGGAGAATTCTTAAGTATAACCAGTTGACTTAATCAAACACCCTAGAAATATCGATCTTGAGGATGGATCCTTTTAAATTCCTTGTCTTAATGGAGTGGAGGACCTCCTGTGGGATGTCAATGGCCTCATGTATTTGTCTATTATGCAAAAATGAAAAATTTCTCGGATGAGATGTGGGAAGATAGGATGGGATTTAATTGATTAGCGATGATTTTCGCAATAATTCTATAGAGGCAGTTGCAGAGAGATATAGGCTTGAAATAATTGAAAGGAAGAGGGGAGTCCACTTTGGGGATGAGGGAAATGAAAGTAGAGTTGAAAACCTCATACATATGACCAACTAACCTACATTCCTCCACAACCTTAAGTAGGTCCTTTCCCATGGTTTCAAAGAAAGCTAGATAAATTTCAACGAACCGTCCATTTGGGCCATGGACTTTATCCTTTTTAAACCATTTAAGAGTGATTTCTAGTTCCCCAATTGATGCTAGATTAATGAGATCAATCGTCGAATCTCGGTTAACAAAATGAGGGAAAAGTATGGAAAATCTAACAATTTCTGCAAGAGTGGCCCCTTGAGGACCCCTAAATAACTGTCAAAAGTAGGTGATGCCAATATGAGCCAATTGATGAAAAGTATGAGTAGGATGTCCATCCTCATTAGGCATCTTCTGGGTAGTATTACTTTCTCATCTTGCTTTTGCATAATTATGAAATAATTGTGTGGTGTCATCCCCATCTTATAACGAGATAGCTCTACTCTTGAGGTGTTAGGTCTCCTCACGTTCTTTGACAATTTTGGATCATGGAGCTTCCAGGCCAATGAGAATATTTTTAGCTTCTGTAGTGGAGAAACCCCACCCATTCTCCTGCAACAGATCTGCTAGCTTTTCTTCAATGAACCTAAGAGTTTGATCGTCTCGATCTCATTCTCTTTTAGCCCATTGAATAGATAAACTCATTAGTTCATTTAGATTGTGATAAAAGACTTATGATATAGGATCTACCCTACGTAGGTGGATGTGCATGCCAATAATCATTAACAAATTTGATGTTATTAGAATCCATCAGCTAGATGGAATTGAATTTAAATGGGGCCTTTGGTTTTAGAAAGGAACCTGAAAAATCCAAATATATAGGGGATTGGTCAGATATCCCACCACAGCCCACCCATTGATGAATGTTTCTCAAGGCTCTTACCAAACTCTCCTTGATTAAGAAGCGATCCAGTCTTCTGGATAGTGATGCTTCTCCTATTCTTTTGTTACGCCAAGCTGGTTGTAGCTTATTCATAGGGATATCAACAAGATTGTACTACTCTAGAAGATGTTCCAAATATCTGAGAGGGGGTCCAATTAGGCATTGTGTCCCCAAGAGTTCGTGTGTCCAATTGAGAAATTTAGGTCCCCTCCCAGATTGAGGTTGTCTGTGTTAGTGAGAGATAGATTAAGTAAATGCTTCCAGAATTCAACCCTGTTATGATGGGGAGTAGAAACATTGATGATTATGAATTCTTGATACAACTTCGAGTATATATCCATACCCAAAAATCCAGCCCCTCCCAAAGATGTATGTAGCTTAATCGTGCGGGGGTTAATGCCGAGTGCAATTCCCCCAGACTGTCCACTGACATCTGGTGCATGGAAGATCCATCCGGACTTTAGGGAATTTAAAATAGAGATGACCTACTCAACCAACCCAAGGGTTTCTGGTAGATAGATAATATCGATCTTTTGAGAATCCAAAAGTCTTGTGAGGGCTAATCTTTTAGCAGGGCTAGCCAACCATGTATAGTAAAAAGAGACCCACTTCATGGATGAGATAGGTGGAGGGTGTCGAGTGCTGTAAGAACCTTACCAAGTTCAGATTTCTTGCCCTAGGCCACATCCACCCCTGCTTGGCTAATGGTGTTAGAAATATAGGAGTGCCGACGCCTTCTAGGCTTGGTGAATTTAGGAGGCGAGATCAGGCCAATTGCAGAAGGCTCAGGAGGGTGTTTCCTCCGAGAGAGAAGATTATAGGGATGATAATGACCAGAGGATACCGATGCACCAGGAGAAGGACGATTAATAAAAAACTGAGGTATAGAAGGCGAGGCAGTGGAATAGGATTTTTTGGGGGGGGGGGAATTCAGAGGGGATGAGAGTGAAATGCAAGAAATGCTTGCAATGGATGCAAGTGCCATGAAATTGTTGTGTAGAAGTAGATAAAGGTAATGAAATTGAAGAGAAATGAGGATGAGAAATACTGGCAGAGAGAGCGGGCACAGTAGCGACCCGTGATCTTGTCATAGTAGGTGAATGAGGCTTGGGGAAGCCAGAGTACTCATCTGAGCAAAACAATGATCTGGTGGCTTCAAATGAGAGGAACGAGTAGGTTTCTCCTATGTAGATGCTTAAGCAATAGAGGTGGCACCATCTGATTCTTGGGTGGGACAGGAGGTAGCAGTGACCAAAGGGAATTCCTTGTAGAGTTGACCTACCTTGTCATCCCTTCTACATTTTAATGACACCCCTTCATAATCTAGAATCTAGATTCTAGTGAATATTTTCCACTGAAGAGTAATCTACTCCTCTAGTCCTTCTGTGGTGTCCAAGTGCACCAAGATGCACGCCATCAATTTGTTTCCAGAGCTAATGTAGGATTTATGATAATAAAGGAATGTACCCAATGCATTCCCAATGCAAGTAAAAATGTCCTCAGACCAGAAGTGCAGGGGAAGTCCCGAGAGACGAATCCAAAGTGGACTAGTGCCCAATTGTTCCTACTGGGGGTCAAATAATGGACTCCATCTCTTAAGCAAAATAGGGGCCAATTTTGTGTGCCAGTATCATCAGAGAACCCATGAAGTGTAATATTTGCTTTGAAAGCTAAGAGCGGACCATCCGCAAGCTAGAGTCATGACAGAAGAGAGTTCCCTGAGTATGTTCCTCCAAATATAATTGACCCAAAGATGAATTTGAGTGGCCGAATACCATCTCCCTCTGATACTTCCCACCAAAACTTCATTTGCTATGTCCATAACATCACCTATTTGCATGCCTTCACTGAAACAAAGGGCCAAATCCTTCTGGGAGGCTTTAACACACTTAGATTTTTAACTTTTCCCAAACAAGGTGTCGTCATATGATCTTGTAGAGGGTCTTGGGTAACCGAGGAAGCTGCCTATAACCTAAGGTTACCATACCTAGGGTTTACTAGTTTTGCTTAGTTGTTTTTGCTTGGTTTATTATGGTTTAAGGAGGAGTGTTAATTTATTTTTTTTTTATTTTTTATTTTTTCTGATAGTTTTAATGTTCACTTTCTATGTTTTAATGAATCCTTATAGGTTTTGGATTTATATATTATGATTCTGTAACATGTATCATAGTTTTAAGAGTGTTATGAATCCATAAGATTTTGTGTAGGGTTTTTTTTCCATATTAAAGGCTGTTCATTGCAACTTAGGGATATTTTACATAGTGAGGGATTCTGATGGTTCTTTGGAATTGTGTAGAATCTCAATGGTTGGTATTTGTAATTGTGCCCAATGTGTTACCATTAATGATAAATATTGTATCATTTTATATTTTACTAGAGTTTTGCAATGTTTGAATAAATGTTACAATTTTACCTGATGAATAGAAATCGTTATTCACCTATTCTATGCAACTGCATTAAATCATTTATATCTTAATAAAGATTTTCAGTTTTTATATTAAATACAATGTAGAATATATATATTGAATTGTGAGAGAGTATTACTTTATTATAACATAGATTGCATTACATAATTTATATCTTAATAGATATTTTAATTTTTTGTATTAAATACAATGCAAAAGATATATATTGAATTCTGAGAGAGTCTTATTTTATTATCACATAGATTGTATTGTGTGACTATACTTGTAGGCTAATAGCAGCTACCTATATTCCAAGGATAACCCATAAAGATAGTGGAAGCATTTTCATTTAGTGGTTGTATTGAAGTAATTAAAATCTTTCCCATTTTCTAAATTGTGAGGCGTGCATTTTCAATAGGAGTTGCTATAATCTCTTTGTGTTTCATTAAATTTTTACATGATTTTCTATTCTCTTCAGAATGTGAGATTAATGAGTAAATATCTATTCTTAATAGCTTAATTTGGTTAAATATTAAATTTAATAAAATTTAAAGTTTAGATAAGTTAAGTTAATTATGTTGGTTTTTAATATTTTAAGAGAATTTGGTTAATATAAATTTTGAATCATTTTTTTCTCCTCTATCTTTAACTAAATTAAATATAAAAATTAAAGTTTAGACAAATTAAACATATTTAATTTAAACTATCACAAAAAAATAAACCATATAAATGAAATCACAATTTCAACCATTCATAAATATTATAGAAGTGCTTATAATTTGCCCAAAATAATGAACATTTGTTATTTTATTATATGGTTCAAACATGTGAATAGGTAATGGTCTATTATGTTTTAATTTAATATTAGACAACATTCAAAATTAATTTTGGTTCATCTCTTTTATTTTCTATATATAAATATCATTTTACCTATTAAATATAATAGACACCAAATTGGTGCATGAGATCCCCTTGTTTGTGGGACACTAAGTCTACGAAGTCATACATACTCTACTCCTATTACATGATCTTCTCCAAATTTTCATTATACTGGGGAAACATCTTGCATTTGGGAAGATCATCATATAGATAATTTGGATACAAATGTCCACTCTAACCCTTTTTCATCTACAAATCAAGTTTAAAAAAAGGAGAAAGGTTAAAAATCATCCATGGTAGAATTAGTGATGGAATGCTATGTAATGATTTGGATGATATTTTACTTGGCCATTTGTTTGATAAGTTGGAATGAGTTGCTTAAATCATTGGATATTCCTTTAACCATCCTCCTCAAAGGAATGTTGTACCTCTAAGCGAATCAATCATCCCTGATAACATTTCACATCAAACAAGGTACCACACAGATCTTTCAAATTATGCCTATAGTATAGTTTGTTTTATTACATTCCCGTATTTACATTATCTTTTCATTTTACTTAACTTATAGTGTATTTGATTCCCTTGGCACAATAAACAACACATTTGAATAGAGATATATAAATTAACTACCTAAAGTTTCCATCAAATAATCCCAAAAGTGAAGATGAATCATGTCATAACCTTACTATGAATTCTTCTTAACCACAAAATTGGTGAACTAATGTAAATGTTCAATGTGTTTGATTCGTTTTTAATTTGAACTTTTTTTGGTTGTTTGGACATTCAATTTTATAATCTATTTTATTTTCTTGGAACGCGAAACAACTCACTTAAATAGAGGTATAAAAATTAACTCCCCAAATGTTCCATCTATTAATGTTATGATAAAAGAGGAGCCATCCCATAAATTTTATTCACGTCATCAAACAAATGTGAATGTTCCATGCATTTGATTTTATTTTTCATATTTTCATTTATAGTTATTTGTACATTGTATTTCATAAAATTTTATGGCCAATACAACATTCCATCCTACGAGATTGGAGAAATTCAATCTGTAACATGAAATTGGAAAACTAATCTAAATGTTCAATGTATTTGATTTTCTTTCCTTTTTTGAATTTTAATTGTTTGGATATTGAATTTTATAATGTATTTTATTTTATTAGAAAAATACACAACTCATTTGAATAAAGGAATAAAAATTAATTCTACAAATGTTTTATGTTATGTCTCCATAATACTAGTGATTCCGCCATTAATATTATCATTGTGTCTCTTATTATTATTGTTGTTCCCCTATTGTGCCCATATTGTTGTTAGTGTGCCCCATAAAAAGACGCTATTCTAATTGTTGTGCCCTTATATTATCATTTTTATGTCAACTTTGATTATATTGTGACCCCTTAGACTCTTATATATAGAAAGGAGGTTTTATCATTTGTATCATGAAATAATTTTTCATTTCTATAATGCAAAGGAGTTCCCCCTGAAGAGGCTGATTTTGTAGTTGTTGATCTATCTTTTCTTCTATTTTATGAGCTGGTTGGATAACATTTGGTATCAGAGCTTTGGATTCTATGGTTTCATGGAATTTTCGCTGTAAATATTTTTCTATGACATTTTCGTAGCTGAAATTAAAACCCATATGAGAAGAAACCTTAATGAACCTCAGGTTCAAATTTCCGATCTCTTCTCATGACAGAAGTTAGGGTTTTTGCAATCTCCCCAAATTACATCCCAAACAAGTGACCATGGGAACATCGTCATAGCTTTCTCTTTGAGCATATGATTAAAATTTCATAAGAAGTTATAAAAAGAAGAGAAAATGTACTTGTATGTGTATCGATTTCACATATGGAGGTCGAAAAAATGACACGTGGCACATCCTACAAGTTCACTCTATTAAAAAAGTAAATAATCATTTCATCTAGGGATATTGGGCATAACCCTTTCTTGGAAATTCCACCTTCGATTAGGTTGGTGGCTTTAAAAATAGGACATAGAGGGCTATCTAAGGTTGTAATTTAAGACCTTGAGGATCTAGAATTTTAGAGATACAATAGATTTAATATCGATCTCCTACAATGCAAAAAGAAGGTGTGTAGTTTTTTTTTTAATTTGCATAAGTTTGGTTTGAAAAATTAGTTTGAAGTGATTCAAAGGGCATGTTGAGGCATAATTGTCACTAATTGATGACTCAAGGAAAGAAAATGGAAACACCTAGTAAGCAACTTGAAAGCTCTACCATGACTCATGAAGAACAGGAAGAAATGCAACATGATATATCAAAATTACGAGACGAAGTTCAACAATTTTCACTTTCACAAAAAGTAACAGAAGCTTAGATGAATGGATTAAATAAAGGCATGGAAGGTAATATGAATGGCATGGAAGTCAAGAAGAATGAAATGGAAGCTAAGATGGATGGGATGGAAGCTAAGATGGATGGCATGGATGGTATATAAGCAAATATTAAAGGCAACATGGGAGATTTGAAGATAGTTTTGGAAAATTTGCTACAATAATTACCTACTAATGGCAAAAGGGTAGTTAAAGAAACTCATGATGAGAACAAAAGAAATGTTCATCATGATTTCATAGAATCTAACGTTGGATTGAAGAACCACCATGTTCCAAAGATGGATATGAGGAAGTCGATGGCAAAGGTCCTGTATTAAATAAAACCCTAATTTTCCCATTTCTAATTTAAAATCATTAACGATCTATTTAAACAATGTAGAACAACAGAACAATATATAGAAATATTTCCTACCGTACTCATACATGATATGAAAATAAAATCATGGGAAGTAATTCTCAATGAAAATAAAATTTGCAAATACTAGACTTAACATCAAATGAATAAATTGAAACCCCATAATTGATTTTCTTTTGGTTTAAAATTTTCAATGATCGACTCAAACAAAGCACAACCCCCTTGTCCTCTTCCTTATCTATGAAAATTCTATGTGGAAAGCAACAAAAAGTTTAAATATTCAACGCTCAAGGTTTTAGCCTAAGTTCATGCTTCTCTCCATGGGAGTTAGGCCATAGATATTCATGAGCAAAGATGAGAGGTGCTAGTTCAAAAAATCCATTTTACAATAAATGGAAGTGAGAATATCAGTTCAGATGATAAATAAATGAAAAATGTGTATGAATATATTGTGAAAGAATGTTGAAGGGTCAAAATATCCCCCCCTCGTTCCACCCCTTTGTCCCTCTCTCATTATCTCTCTCACTCCCTGTAACTATTGGTATCAACTCTCACTCTTGTTATCTCTCTCTCACAATTTTTCTTAGCCATTCTCTCTGACTCTTACTATGTCCCTCTCTAACTCTCTTTCCTCCTCTCCCTCTCTCTCTTTGTCTCTCACCCTATCTATCTCTCTCTATCTCGTGCTAACTCCCTTTCTACTCTCTCTTTCATCCCCCCTCACTCCTCTCTGCTTTCATCCCCCCCTCCCTCCTCTCTCTTTCTCTCTTTCCCTCACTTTATCTCCCTCACTATTACTATCCACCTCTCTCATTTTCTCCCAATCTTTCTCTTTCTCACTATCAAAATGTCTCTTTCGCATACTCTCTCTCACATTATATCCTCCTCACTCTCCCTCTTTAAAAATCTTTCCCTCTCTCAGCCTCTCTAATTTTCCCACTCTCTCTTGCTGGCTCCCTGTCTCATTCCCCCTCCCCCTCATCTCTTATTCCCTCTCTCTCCCTCTCTCTCTCCTTCTCTCTTTTGCTTTCCCTCTCTTGCTATATCTCTCAACCTCAATCTCTCTCTCTTTTTCTCTCTCTCTCTCTCTCATTCTCTCTCCTTGTCTCATTCTCACTACCTCTCTTTCCTTCCTCTCACACTTTCACTATTTATTTCCCACTCTCTCATTTCCCTCTCTTTCCCTCTGCTCCTCACTTACTCTCCCTCTCTCTCCTACTCTCTCCCTCATTTTACCTCTGAATACTCCTTCCCTCTTTCCTTTTATTCATCTCTCTTTCTCACCCTCTCTCTCTTTTCATTTCACATCCTCTTCCTCATTCTTTCTCCCCCTTGACTCTCTTCCTCTCTTAACATCTTCCTAAGTCTC
>APFE031168984.1:1687-32833 GCA_000404065.3 Pinus taeda | reverse complement strand
GGGGGGCGGCAGCCCCCCCTGTCTGGAGGGTTTGAGGGCGGCGGGTAGCCCCCCTCTACGGGGTTCGGGGCAGCGCCCCGAGAAAAAAAAATTTTGGACCCTATATTAGGTTGGGCAAACCTACCTATGGTTTTCGGTCCACAGTTTTGGAGACTCGATGGTTTTCGGTCCATGGTATTGGATGCTTCGGCATGTATAAATATGTATTGTAACATTGAAAGGAATATAATGAAAAATCAAGCTGGTAGTCTCGGTTTTGAGATCCCGTGGGAAATCTCTGGGTATATGTGTTTTATGGTTATGCTCTCGCATTTTTATTTTTCTTGTGATTTAGAATTCGTATGCAGGTAATTTCTGTACGGGGTTAAAACCTATAGTGATCCAGGTTCTTAGCGAGTAGAATCAACATTTAGTGCACACGGTAGATGAAACTTGTTGATGCATCCCAAAGCTATCCATCATAGTAGATCTACCGGTAGAAGTACGGATCCACAGTTTAGCAACTAGGGTCCGCGAGGCGAAGGAAGAGACGACAAGGGTGTAGCTGGAGCTGAATCTCTAAATCGCTGAGCTGCGGTTGAAGGCGTAGCCTTCCACTCCCCCAGAAATTAGAGAGCAGCGTGCCAGTGTTATTGCATCAAGGTTGCGAGAAATTGGAGGTGCAATGTGAGATTGTATGAACATTTTGGAATAGGCACTTGAGGTCCTCACGAATTTGTAGGATGACCCCAACATCCACTGGCTGGAGACAGAGGCACACGAACTCCAGCAACAGTACGAAAGTATCAGAGGAACTGCCCAGACAGTAGTTCTTACTTAGCGATTTGCGAGGATGTAGCAAGCCAAGGCATTAAAAGGGCAGGTGGACGCGGTGCACCATAAGGAAG
The DNA here is from genome assembly GCA_000404065.3 of Pinus taeda. Lineage (NCBI taxonomy): Eukaryota > Viridiplantae > Streptophyta > Pinopsida > Pinales > Pinaceae > Pinus > Pinus taeda. The sequence continues at coordinate 31,946 of APFE031168984.1, read as the reverse complement.
CAGTTCTCAAAGTGCACGTTCAGCCATGGATTGATGAAGCCTTCAAAATCATGGCGAATATTGAAGGGAAGCTCATGCACATTCAGGGGATGCATGTGATGAGCCCCAAAATTGGTAACTTGTTGGGCTCATTTGGCCTAATTATCCTTGTTCAGTCCTTGCTCAATCCTTCATTTTCCATAGCTTATGCATTATTTTCAGTATGTTTATGTCATTTGTACGAATAAGGGTAGTCACTCTTCCTAGGTGGCTAACACGTTCTTATTTCAGGTTTTTTGACACATGTTGGAGCAAAATCGAGCAATCATGGGCTAAAAGACAGCCAAGCCTGAGGTGAGGATTCGTAGGGGGGTTGTCCATGGCATTAAATAAATCTTCCTCGGGATCTTCACCCCCAACTCTGAGCTCCAAAGACCACCAAAACCGAATCTAGAAGGCAACCAAGCAGATTTTAGAAGGGACTGTCTAACTCACAGTTTGGACAGCCGAGTTCCACAGATTGAGGAGGCCAGCTAGGTCCCTCGTGATGTATAAATGTTGAGGCCTCAGCGTTCGTAAGGGATTTTTGAAACTATTGTGTATTTTGCACCTCAGTGCTGTCAGTTCTACTTTTTTCTTTTGTAGCTATTTTTGGCATCACTCTTATGATTATTTTTTGATAATGAGAAGCAGTTCGATTTCCTATCAAATTTGAGTTTTTCACAGGAACCATAGCTCTTAGGGTTGGGCCAAACCTGAGAGCCTAGGGCCTCCTTTCTGTACTATTACTTTTCCTTTATGTATCATTGTTTCCCTTTATGCATTTGAACGTATTTCTGTTAGGCATATTTAGTTATATTGCTTGGGTAGATCACTGTTTATGAATGACATTGCTTCAGGTGTTTTGGTAGGATAATAACATAAAAAGCTTCAAAGAAAAGGGACAACCACACTCTCGGTTTCACCTCATCCTTATTGGATTAGGGGCTGGAATTGAAGAAACAATGCTACCCCAACAAAAACACTAGTTTGCTTGACCATGCAATCCTTAGTGTACTGTTTTCCTGTATAGAAGTTAGTTATGAGTTTAGAGCTTCGAAATGTTTCTTTGCATAGTTGATGTACATGGTTTTCTCTCCAATATAGCTATTATTTCTTCATGCTTTTGAAAGGTAGACTAGATTAGCTTAGGTTTTGATCATTTGCAAGACTTTGTTGATTTGGTCAAAGTACACCGTGTAGGGCATCTCGTCCACTCTTTCATCCACCCAAAGCATCATCTGAGCCACCTGTTCCGTCTCCTAGCTGAGTTCCTCGTCTCCCATCTGTCCTTTTTTCCACGTAACCCTACCTTCTTGCTCAATCATTGCCTTAGCCTTCATCAAGCCAAGTCAGTCTTCTACACCTTCTCACCACTCCATCCACCAGTCCTTAGGCTGCTTTAGACCCCTATTCTACCTCCAGATCCATCCATGCATCTTCCCTCACTCATCCATCCTCTAAAAACCGATTTTCAAACATCCTGTAGAAATTTCTGAACATCCTGTAGAAATTCCTGAACATCCTGTAGAACCCCTGCAGACTTCCTGTAGAAGCTCACAAAAGAGGTTTCTTGATAGCCAAAATTTGTGAAACTCTCTAGAAGAGTGTTAGGGACTCCTTAGACCCCCTCTGAACCTTTCCAACCTTTTCCAAGCATTTCTTCTGCTTGATCCACCTCTGCACAGTAAAGCACAGTTCAAGCATATGCATGATGAAATTGACAACTTAATCAAAAATACAAAAAGATGTTTTCTTAGGACAAAGGTAGTCTAAACACATGTATTTTACCTTCATAATAAGTAATTGGCATCTCTTCAGTAGTTTGCATTTCTCATCTTTGCGATCAGGTAGGACTAGCTGGTAGAATTAGGGTTTGCTAGGGTTTGCGCTTTCCTTCAGCTTTTCAATCTCTTTTCGCAAATAGATTAGCTTCCTTCGAGTTAGCTTTCATCCATCAATTAAAAATATTCTTCTAGGAGCTCATAGAAGTTGGCTTAAGCCCCTAGCGGACTTGTGCCAGCTGACCAAGTGACAACTGCGGTAAGAGCTAGTACTTGTGCATACAGCACCGTCGCTTCCAAGTTTGTTACGAACAACTGGGTTGATAAAAGTAAAGAAGGGAGTCGTAGGAGTTGCAACATTATTGCTGCAATACTGGAGCCCACCAATAATAAATCTAAAAAGTGCATCTTTATTAGGTATAAGGATGGTTTAAAAGGTTATAAGCTTTGGAATCCAGTAACAAGGAAAGTTGTGTACAACCGAGATGTGGTTTTTAGAGAGGTGAAAGATGTTATTAAACATGAAGTCCAACCAAAGGAACCTGAGAAGATAGAGTTTGAGCTTAACGAGGAAGAATCAGACTCTACAGTAGAAGAGGAATAAGAAGATGAAGAGCCACAAACTCCGATTGTGAGAAGATCAGATTGAGAAAGAAGGCATCCAGAAAGTTATAATCCATTTGCTTTTTGTTCAATTTTTTCTTTATATATTACTGATGATGATCCAAGAACTGTGAAGGAAGCATTAGATTCATAGGATGGAAAACTTTGGAAAGAGGCCATGGTTGATGAAATGGCATCTTTTCAGAAAAAGGAGGCTTGGAATCTAGTGGAGTTGTCAGCTAGAAGGAAACCCATTGGCAGCAAATGGGTGTTCAAGAAGAAGACAAATGTAGAGGAAAGGTGGAGAACTACAAAGCTCGGTTGGTAGCAAAAGGGTATTCCCAAGTGCCGGGAATTGATTTTGGTGATATTTTTTCTCCTGTTGCCAAGGTAGCTTCTATTAGATTACTTTTATCTGTTTTTGCTGCTTTTGATTTGGAGGTATAACAGATGGATGTTAAGACAACATTTCTTCATGGGGATTTGGAAGAAGAGATCTACATGAAGAAACCTGAAGGCTTTGCTTTGAAGGGTAAGAAAGCACTGGTATGCAAGTTAAAGAAGTCTTTGTATGGGTTAAAACAATAACCAAGGATGTTGTATCAGAAATTTGACACATTTATATGGGGACTTGGCTTCACCAGAAGAAGAGAAGATCACTGATTGTATTTTAAATTAATTGGTGAACATGTTATTTATTTGGTATTGTATGTGGATGATATGTTGCTAGTTGGAAATGACAAAGAAATTATCCAAGATTTGAAGACCCAATTATCCTCCAAATTCAACATGAAAGATCTTGGTGTTGCAAAATATATTTTGGGCATGGAAATTAAAAGAGATATGGCAAAGAGGAAGCTTTGGTTAAACTAGAGGAAGTATGTTGAGACAATACTGCACAGGTTTAATATGCAGGATAGTAAATAGGTGAATGTTCCTATTCCTATAGGTGTAAAGTTATCTGCTGAACAATGTTCCAAGACACAAGAAGAGGAAGAGGACATGTCTCATGTTCCATATGCAAGTGCAGTTGGTAGCCTGATGTATGTGATGGTTTATACTAGACCAGACATTGCACATGCAGTGGGAGTATTGAGCAGGTTTATGTCAAAACCTGGGAAGGAGCATTGGACAATAGTGAAGCGGGTTTCCAGGTATTTACGTGGCACTATTGATTATGGTTTGTGCTACCAAGGAAGACCAGGATTGGATAGAGTTTTGGATATTCATGTCTTTGTTGATGCAGACTCAGCTGGAGATCTAGATCAAAGAAGATCTACAAGTGGGTATGTGTTTAATCTATTTGGAGGTGCAGTCAGTTGGATGAGTAAGGACCAATATGTAGAGGCACTATCAACTACAAAGGTAGAATACATTGTAGCCACTCATGCAAGCAAGGAAGCAGTTTGGTTGCAGAGATTGTGTTCAAGTTTGGGGTTAGTATAGGGAGCTATAAGGATAGACTATGACAACCAAAGTGAAATTTTCTTGGCAAAGAACCCTACTTACCATTCAAAGACAAAGCACATTGATGTTCAGTATCACTTTGTGAAGGATATGATAAAAGACAAAAAGGTGTTGCTGGTAAAGGTAGACATTTTTGAAGAATACTACAGATGCATTGAAAAAATCTGTTAGCTCTGAGAAGTTCTCTTGGTGTAGAGAAACAATGGGCGTTGCAGGGCTAGATAAATGACTAAGCTCTCCTATGGCCCCCTATGGAAAGAAAACAACAAGTGGGAGAATGTTGGGTTGTGTTATATTCTTTCCATGACTAGCTCCCCTAGTTAAATGAGGGGTTAGAGGGGGGGCAGAGCCCCCCCTTCATTGTGCCGATTGCGCAATGCGGGGGTCATAGCGAAGTCTTGAGTCTATAAGCTAAACCTAATATTAATAAAGAATATTATCATATAAATTCCTATGTTTTGTCTATCTACTTCTGTTATGAATGAATGTGCTTATGCTGTGACAAATGATGGGTTTATGAAATAATATTGTATTGATGTGTGACTTTGCTTGATTTATATTGTTATATGGATGCAATTAGTGTTAACTGTTTACATAAAGATTATCTTGTTGTATGTTAAAGTTATCTAACTCTTAGGATGATCTAAGTAATTACTGGATTAAGAGTAATCTTTGATGTGCGTAAGTAGTTGATTAGTTTGTTCAAGGTTCGTGAAAGACAGTCGTAGACCTTCGCAGAGGTCTAAAGGCTAATCAAAGGGAGTTATATCGATAAGGCATAAAGGCTTATCGATCTACACGAAGGCAGATTTAGGGTATAAAACGACATCACACTGATCTCTGGGTGCAGAAACTTGGTTCTAACATCCCCCCATATCGCTTAGGGTGGGACTTCAGTCCGAACTCCGGAGGTTGATGCCGAAAGGGCTAGTAGTGTAGGGATTTGTTTAGCGCAATTAACTCTGAACATGGGTCAGGACCCACTAAGCCAACATTTCACTATTTGGATTTTGTTATAGGAAGGGAAAACCTTGGGGGAAAGGGTATCTATTGTATATATGCAAATTTAGGAAAATTATTAAATGTTAGTTTACAATTTTTTTTCATCCCTTGCATCTTTGACTCTAGGTTTTGGCTATGGGTTTCACCCATCAATGCCTCAAACATCTCAATTTTTTCATAAGTTCCTTTATCAAGAATTTCTACATGCTTGCTAATCTAGATGATGGGACATATTCCCATAAAAAAACATTTATCCTTTCATATACCATTCTAGACAGGTCCACGATCTTGGCCCCCTACTGATCCATGTGATTAAGGGTTGGATTTGGAACTCCCATCTTTGCATTTTCTGAAATTTATAGTTTTCAAAAGGAATTGTTGGCCCTTCTTCACTTGACTATTTGTAGTCCTAATGGGTGTACACTTTCCCAAGTTCCTCTAAGGAGACTAGTTCATACTTAGCCTAATTTAGAATCCAAATTCATAAGGCTAGGTCATCATCCATACAATTTTTATGAGGCAATATGAGGCCACAAGTTGCATACTCATTCTACATAACTAGGGGAAGCCTGTCCTTTGTATACATTCCTAATTAGTTAATACATGCTTCATCCCTTTCCATTACCATTAAAGATATTAGCATTGTGGCTGAATTCATGAGGAAATACTGTTCTCATAGGGCTCTTATCAACTGAATACTCATTACTATATCAAATATACATATAAGTTCCAAATTCATTGTAGCCCAAGGGTTCACATATACTATCTAACAATTTTGAGCAAATTCCATAAGCAATTTAGATTAGGGAGTTGTTACAACCCATATAAGGTTTCTATTCAAGAAAACATCCAAGCGCTTCCATCCTACTAGGGCATCCCTCAACTATTCCATCACAAGTTGATCTAATAGAAATTCTTGACATTGCTATTTGTTTAAATAGGTGGTGTAGGCCTACTCAAGTATTTTGGTACATTATCATAAGATTAATAAGTTTATTTGAGGACTCTTTAAATTTTAATGTCAAATTTTTGATGTAAACTCTTTCCATTGATTTGTCACTATAAAGTTCATTCCAATTACTCAAGATTTTGGTTCCACTTTATTAATGAAGCCCTCTACTCATAGGAAACAAGTCTAAGGCATCCCATGCCTGCCTGGTGCTAAAAAAAGACCCATGTAATTTACCCAATTATGAAACAACTAACATGCTTAGAAATGCCTTACAAGCATGCATAACTACATAGAGTGCATAACAACATATGTACTCATACCACACATAGAATTCAACATAAATACTCATAGAAGAAATTCAACATGGAAACAAAAACTTATATATACATTAAGCATTTATATATAAGATGGGTACACTTATCTCCTGAAATATTTCAACAACTAGCTACAAAACATCAATTTTACTTCTATCCACAGATTGTGTTGCTCATTGTCTCTCAATAATGGGTGACCCCCAATTTGGGGCTATAACTCCATAAGTGTAAAAGATACCCTTGAGCCAACTTTGGGCGTGAATTCTAATGGAAACACAATCCAATACCATTTAGGCATGAGGCCTCACTTTAGTATACCAATTTGAACAATTCTCCCTCTAAGATTTGTCGTTTCCCTAGGCAAGTATAGAGAACTTGGCCATACAATTAATTGGGTAGTTCAACAAATTTATCCTCTAAGATCTATCCTCACTCAAGATGAGCAAGAGAAATTTGGCTAATCAATTCCTCATCGAAGCTCCAACTGCACTTGAGATAAGAAAGGAGAATTGATATCCACTTCCATCATGGAATTCATAATGATTTTCTAGCCACTAGGTTAAATGGATATCTAGGGTTACAAGTTAATGTTTGGATTAGGTCACATGTTAATGAATGACTCAAGGTCACAGGTTTGCATACTATTATAAAATAATGAATTTCCCTAAGGATCCAATGAATAGCAAGGTAAAATAGCTAGGCATTATTAGAAAACCCCCAAGTATATGGTACCTATATATCTAGGAAATCATTGTTGAATGGTACCCACCTCCCAAACATAGTGGGAAACTTGACTTATATATACATGTGCTATCTCTATCAAGTGGCATATGAGGAACTCACTCCCCATACTTTGGACTTAGGATAATATCTTCAAGGCTACACTTTTATTCTTAAAGTTACTTTATGAATGTTTTGTATTTTCCTTGGCTTAAGAACCATATCATGGTTTTACCCTTTCACCTGTCCTTCTTATGGATTTTTTGTCCCCCATACTATTTATGTCAGGTGGTCTATAGTCGTGATGTATTTTTATCGTTTTATTATCATTTATGTGATTACATTTTACAATATTAGGATTTCTAACCTTAAAATAATAATCATAGGCATGCATGTCCCAAAAAAAATAAAAATTAATATAAATGGGCATACAAGACTCAGAAAAATCAACTCACCATCCTAACAATAATATATTTGAGTACATAAAAATGGCCATCCTAGGGATGTTCCATTCCAACCACCCTTGTTTATTCATCTTCCTCATTGCATTATTCACACATGTATAATCACAAACACTTGAACCTTGAACGTTGTTCTCTTTCTAGGTACATCATCACATGCTTTTCATGCATTTGGTCTTCAATTGTTCTTATTTTTATGGCTACTTTTGAGATTTATGGGATACCTTGGCAATAACTTTTATCTTTGAAATATCATTATGGTTCCTTTTATATGCCATATTGACCCTCTTGGCCCATGAATCTCCTTATTCGCAACATAGTCCCTTGGGTAATCCGTCATTTTCCAATATGTTATGGAGTTTCGTCTCCTTGTTATACTCACTCATTTTCATACCCTTCTTTGCACCGTAGTACTTCAAGTGATCCATACTTTTCTAAGATATTCTCGCGAAAGGAGATTGCTAACTCCCTAGTAGACATCTATTGGTAATAATTTTGATAAACTCCATGGAAACCATAGGGTCTAGTGTCATTAATGTGGCTTTTCCCAAAGATTTTTTGCTTTCAACCATCTTAGTTTATATTTTTTTCCTTTTGATAAATTTATTATATAGCCTTTTGAGATTACTTATTATGATTGTCTAACTAATGTAGATAAAGTTTTGGATGCATTTGAAAGGGACGTACCTAAGAAGCATAATTTTCAAGTGCTGGATTTGGCATTGCGCGCTACACCTGCACGGTGGTGGGGTACGCATAAAGATAATTTGATGAATGGCGCAAGTACATAAGAGTGATGAGATTGCGGTTTGGTCGCCTGAAAGTTCGGCTAACTGAAAAATACAATGGGAGAAATGACCCGCATGTATATTTTCTGTCACACTTTGGACATCATTCCTATGAATTGGTACCTAGAAACAGAGCTTCACCACGGTACCACGAAATGGGACATCTTAAGAGAAGGATTTTTTATGACCTTCAACTTTGAGGATGGGTTTGAAAGCATCGATGAAGCATTGCAAGAGGTTAAGGCAACAATCCTTAGAATACCACAAGATCCTTTAGAGTTGATTCAACCAGATTGGAGCACTGAGCTGCGCCATGCGCTGGAGTGTTATAATGTGACCGTTGAAGAAGATGACGAGGATCCAAGGAATATCAACAACCTAGAGGCTGAAGGCCATCGTGAAGTTGAGGGACCACAGATAGAGAATCTAGACATCATCACACCATTGAAGACGAAACAGGTGAACATTGGCACAAAGGCGAAGATGAAATTTGTAAAGATTGGAGATTACTGGGACGATGCCACAGTAGACAAGGTCGTTGAGTTGCTTCACAAATATCAGGATTTGTTCGCTACCAAATTTTCAGACTTGAAAGGTATCATAGGAGATTTGGGAGTGATGAAAATTACTTTGAAAAAAGACACGAAGCCCGTTAAGCAAAGGCCATATCGCCTTAATCCAAAATAAAAGGAAAAGGTCCGCTTGGAGTTGAAAAATATGCTTGCAGTAGGTATTATTGAACCAGTGGAGGAATCTGATTGGGTGAGTCCAATGGTTATTCAAGAAAAGAAGTAGAAGGATGAAATAAGGATTTGCGTAGATCTTAGGAAGCTTAACAATGCTTGTGTGCATGACCCTTTTCCAATGCCTTTCACAGATGAGGTATTGGATAATGTTGGTGGGTAGGAGGCCTATTCATTCACTGATGGGTTCTCTAAATACCATCAGATTAAGATCACACTAGAAGACAGGAGTAAGACCACCTTCGCGACGGAGTGGGGATGTTTCTAGTATACATTGATGCCTTTTGGACTTAAGAATGTTCCGACTATCTTCTCGCGCGTAGTCATCACGATGTTCAAAGTATTTATTCACAAGTTCTTGGAGGTATATTTTGATGCTTAGACGATGTTTGGGCTAGTAAAGTGCCATGTAGCCAATTTGTGATTGATGTTGGATACATGTCGAAGGTATCAAATTGTGCTAAACCTGAAGAAGTGCTTGTTCTGCGTCCCTTTCGGAATCTTGCTGGGTCATGTGGTATGTAGGGAAGGACTTATGGTGGACCTTGCTAAGATCATGATAATAATTAATTTGGAGGCACTAAGAAGTGTTAAGCAACTGCGGGAAACACTGGGCCATACTAGGTACTATCGGAAGTTCATCAAAAGTTATGCTGAGATTACCATGTCTATGGAAAGGCTACTAAAGAAGGATGCCACATTATGTTGGGATGAAGAATGTCAATGCAGCCTGGATGTACTGAAGGAGAAAATGGTCACTGCGCCAATCCTAGTCTTCTCAGATTGGAAGAAGGAATTTCATGTGCATGTGGATGTCTCGTGTATTGCGCAAAGAGTAGTGCTGACATGGGCTGGCAAAGGAGAACTGGATCATTCTATGGCGTTTGCGAGGAGGAAGTTGTCTAAGGCTGAAAAGAATTATTCGATGACAGAGTGCAAAGGCTTGGCTATGGTGTACGTGCTCCAGAAGTTCATACATTACCTACTAGGTGGACATTTCAAGATGTACACAGACCATTCTGCATTAAAATATATAGGTAATAAGCCTGTGTTGGGGGGGGGGGGGGGGAATATGCAGATGGCTGTTGTTGTTTCAAGAATATGATTTTGAAGTAATTGTGAAGCCAGGAAGATTGAATGCAGGGCCAGACTATCTGTCGTGCATTGAAACATGAGAGGAGCCTACTAATTTGGAGGAAGGATGTCTGACGCACATCTCTTTGTGATGTGCGTAGTGGATAATCACTTCGCTGATATTATCCATTTCTTAACCACAAGAACGACTCTAGAAGGACATACCAGTCAGCAAAAGAAAGAATTGGTGGTGCGCGTGACATATTTCTTTGTAATCAGAGTGTATTTGTATAAGACAGGATTGGACGAAATACTACGATGATATGTGCCTGACTTTGAATGGAACAATATCCTCACTGAAGCTCATGGAGGAGTTGCGGGAGGGCATTATGTAGGAAAAGCAACAACGCATAAGATTTTGTGCTTTGGGTTGTGGTGGCCGATGCTGCATAAGGATTCTAAAGCCTATTATACGGCATGCGATGCATGTCAAAGAACGGGCATGCCAACATGGAGGGATGAGCTCCCTTTGAATCTAGAGGTGTCATTACAACCACTTGAGAAATGGGAAATTTACTTTGTAGGACCAATTTAGCCTCCATGCAAGAAGACCGGTGCGCAATATATCATTACTGCGACTGAATATTTGACCAGATGGGTGGAAGCACAACCTGTGAGGGATTGTACAGGGGAAACAACAACAAAGTTCTTGTTTGAATATGTGTTGACTAGGATTGGCTGCCTGAAGGTTTTGGTGAGTGATCGTGGTACGCTTTTTCTCAATGAAATAATTAGCACACTGATAGAAGAGTTCCAGGTTTACCATCAGAAGAGTACGCCATATCATCCTCAAGCCAATGGAACGGTTGAGGCTTTTAATAAAATATTGGAGAATGTGCTGACAAAGGTTTGCAATGTGCAGTGGAATGATTGGGACATGCATGTACCAACAACGTTATGGGCTTACAGAACTACGTGTAAAAAGCTTATTGGTCACATGCCTTTTAGGTTGGTCTATTGCGTGGAAGCTATCATGCCTATGGAGTATATCGTGCCTAGTTTATGTATCATGACTTTCACAGGAATGGTGGACCATAGAGCCCTAGATGAAAGGCTTGTGCAAATAACACAGCTCGAGGAAGATAGATTTTTGGCTAGGTTGCATCAGTAGGTTCTGAAGGAACGTGAAAAAGCTTGGCACGATTGACACATCAAACTACGCACCTTCAAGGTAAATGATTTGGTTTTATTATATGACAGTAAGTTTGATAAGTTTCCACGAAAATTTCAGATGCACTGGTTGGGGCCATATGTTATCAAAGACAATGATACATGATAATGCCTTGCTAATATGCATGAGGTGAAGCAACTGCTTACACATGTGGAAGCAGTGCAGAGGAAAGATGACGTTCTCAAGGCTAGATTGGGACCTTGGTTAGATGAATCCTACATTGTCTCCGCCAATATTTAGGAGAAATTGGCGAACTTGTAGAGTACGCAACAGAAAATCCAGCCGGACAGTGCAGGACCAGCCACAGAGCAGCCGGTGGAACATATCAAGTAGGTAGCCACGTAAAGCCTGGTTGAGGTAGCAATTGCACAGGTGGAGCTAGGGGATCTTCACAGTAAGATCTCTGCGCCAGCCAAGTTACTCGAGGGTGAGTCATGATATTTATGTTGGGGGCTTATTGGGATGGGGTCCCCTAGGGTCAATTTTGGGGAAAAAGCCCAAGTTTTGGGGCAAAAGCCTAAGTTTTGTTGTATAAATATGTAAAGTCTCCACAAGTTGTGGTTACGAAGTGCGTATATAGTTAAAGATTCATAAAGGGTTTTACCCTTCTTTATGTAAGTTGAGTCAGATTTTTGAGGATCTATCCATGGTTCGCAGACCTTGGGATTGTATAAATAGGTGTGTCTTAGGATGTCTAAATAAAGTAAGGAAGTTTTTCTATGGCAGAAGTCTAGAGTTAGCACAAAAGAGTAGGAAGAAAGGCTCTGCAGTTGTGTGCGTAGAGGCCTAGAGTAGAGTCCGCAGCTAAGTGTGCAGGGAAGTCTTGAGTCTGTAAGATGAACAAAATATCAATAAAGAAGATTATTGAAGAAATTCCTGCGTTTCATCAATCTACTTTTGTTATGAATTAATGCGCTTATACTGTGACGAATGATGGGTTTATGAAATAATATTTGTATTGATGTGCGACTTTGCTTGATTTATATTGTTATATGGACGTAATTAATGTTAATTGTTTATGCGAAGATTATCTTGTTGTATGTTAAAGTTATCGAACACTTAGGATGATCTGAGTAATTATTGGATTAAGAGTAATCTTTAATGTGAGTAGGTAGCTGATTAGTCTGTTCAAGGTCCAAGAAAGACAGTCGTAGACCTTTGCCGAGGTCTAGAGGCTACTTAAAGGGAGTTATATGGATAAGCCATAAAGGCTTATCGATCTGCATGAAGGTGTATTTAGGGTATAAAATGACATCACATTGATCTATGGGTGCAGAAACTTGGTTCCAACATCCCCCCATACTGCTTCGTCTGAGACTTCAATCCACACTCCCCGGTTGATGTCGAAAGGGCCAGTAGTGTAGGGATTTGTTTGGCGCAACTAACTCTAAACCTCGGTCATGACCCACTAAGCCAACATTTAGCTATTTGGATTTTGTTAAAGCAAGGGAAAACCTTGGGGGAAAGGGTATCTATTGGATATATGCAAATCCAGGAAAATTATTAAATGTCATTTTACAAAATTTTTGCATCCCTTGCATCATTGACTCTAGGTTTTGGCTATGGGTTTCACCCATCAATGCCTCAAACATCTCAGTTTTTTCATAAGTCCCTTTATCAAAAATTTCTACATGCTTGCTATGGGACATATTCCCATAAACAAACATTTATCCTTTCTTATACCATTCTATACAAATCCATGATCTTGGCCCCCTACTGACCCATGTGATCAAGGGTTGGATTTGAAACTCCCATCTCTGCATTTTCTGAAATTTATAGTTTTCAACAAGGAATTGTTGACCCTTCTTCACTTGACTATTTGTAGTCCCAATGGGTGTACACTTTCCCAAGTTCCTCTAAGGAGTCTAGTTCATACTTAGCCTAATTTAGAATTCAAATTCATAAGGCTAGGTCATCATCCATACATGCTTCATCCATTTTCCATTACCATTAAAGATATTAGCATTGTGGCTAAATTCATGAGGATATAATGTTCTCATGGGGCTCTTATCAACTGAATACTCATTACTACATCAAATATACATATAAGTTCCAAATTCATTGCAGCCCAAGGGTTCATATATACTATCTAACAATTTTGAGCGAATTCCATAACCAATTTAGATTAGGCAGTTGTTACAACCCATATAAGGTTCTATTCAAGAAATCATCCAAGCCCTTCCATCCTACTAGGGTATCCCTCAACTATTCCATCACAAGTTGATCTCATAGAAATTCTTAACATTGCTATTCATTTAAATAGGTGGTGGAGGCCCACTCAAATATTTTGGTACATTATCATAAGATTACTAAGTTTATTCGAGGACTCTTTAAACTTTAATGTCAAATGTTCCGTACAGACTCTTTCCATTGAGTCATCACTATAAAGTTCATTCCAATTACTCAAGATTTTGGGTCCAATTTATTCATGAAACCCTCTACTCATAGGAAACAAGTCTAAGGCATCCCTTGCCTACCTGGTGCTAATGCAACGCCCATGTAATTTACCCAATTATGAAACAATTAACATGCTTAGAAATGCCTTACAGGCATGCATAACTACATAGAGTGCATAACAACATATGTAATCATACCACACATAGAATTCAACATAAATACTCATAGAAGAAATTCAACATGGAAACACAAACTTATATATATACATTAAGCATTTATATATCATGTTAGGTCCCTATACTACTAGTATAACCCCTTATTGTTATTAGTACAACCCCCTTATTATATTTTTGTGCCCATGTAGTCCCCATATTTTATTATTGTGCCCCATAGAAGCTCACTATTGTTATTATTGTGCCTTAACATTATTATTGTTTATGTTGACTCTAATTATATTATGCCCTTATACTCCTATATAGAAGGGAAGTCTTTTCATTTGTATCATCCAAGAATTTTTCATTTGTGTAATGTAAAGGAGGTTGCCCCCTCGAAGAGGCTTATTTCTAAGGCGTTCATATATCTTTTATATCTTTTTGTGAGTTGGTTTCATAACATTTGGTATCAGAGCTTTGGATTCTAGGGTTTCACTGCTCCAAAACAGGTCAATGTGGAATTTTCACTATAATTTATTTTTTGCGATGTTTCAAAATCTAAAAGAAAAACCCATTTTAGAAGAAATTGCGTTGAATCTTACGTCTGAATTTCAGATCTTGTCTCTCTATATTTTTGGATATATGATTTGCGAAAGTTAGGGTTTTTGCAAGCTCCAGAATTTCATCTAAAACATAGCATCGTGGAATTGTCGCTATAACTTTTTTGCTACGAATTTTCAGAACCTAAAGAAAAAAAACATTTGAGATGAAATCGGTCTGAAGCTTGGGTCCAAATTTTAGATATTATCTCGCTATATTTCGGATATATGATCTGAGGAAGTTAGAATTACATCCTAAACAGGTGACCTTGGAAATATCGTCATAACTTTATCTCTGAGCATTAGATTGAAATTTCGTAAGAAGTTACAGAAAGGGGACACACTTTATTTTGTTTGGGTATAATTTTCAGACCCTAAGGTCAAAACAGTGAAACGTGGCACATCATACAAGTTCGCTCTACTGAACCAGTCTATAATCAAGTCACTGTGGGAGATTTGGCATAACCCTTTCTTGGATAATCAAATTCTGATCAAACTTGCGGGGTTAGAAATAGAAATTGGAGAGCTACCGCAGGAAGAAATTTCAGAACTTGAAGATCTGAAATTACAGAGTTACAATCATTTCAATATTGAGCTCCTAAAATCAAGAAAAGTCTAGATGAGGAAGTTTGAAGGCAAGGATCTGGTAAATTGGCTACTACAGATGGAGAAATATTTTTATATACATGGTGTACCACTGTTACAAAAGTTATGTATTGCATCTTCATATTTAGAACAAGATCAATTTTTATGGTATAAAGGGCTTTATTCTCATAAAACACTTGTTACGTGGTCAATTTTCACGGAGGAAATTATAGCACCTTATAAGGATACAAAGAGCAACACCTTATTTAGAGCAACACCACAACAATTGGAAGAAAAAAGAGAAAAAGGGATTTGTTACAAAGTGGAAAGAAAAATTATGGCAACAAGGAAGTCTACCCCTCACAACTATAAATATGGAAGTGTTGTTTCTCCTAGCCTTCCACAAACTACAAGGGTTACATTGCAACAATTGGAAGAAAAAAGAGAAAAAGGGCTTTGTTACAATTGTGATAAAAAATACACTAAAGTTCATAAGTGTGCCGAGAAGAAATTATTTTACATAGATTGTGAAGAGGAGGAATAAAAGGATCAAGAAACATCAAAAGAAGAGAATATACACAAGGAACCAATCCCAGAGAAAGAAGAAATGTATCCGACCATATCTTGTAAAGCATTGGCAAGAATTACCACTCCTCAAACTTGCAAGATAGAAGGACATATCAAGAAGAAAAAGGTTCAAGAAGTGAAAGATCACATTGAGCATCAAGAAACAAATCCTGCCATATCTTGTAATGCATTGGAAGAAATTACTACTTCTCGAACTCTTACGGTAGAAGGACATATCAAGAAGAAAAATATTCAAGCAGTGAAAGATCATGTCCAACATCAACAACAAGTTCTCCAACTTTTAAAGGATAACGCCACTTTGGTGCAGAATCGAATGAAACAACAGGGAAATCAACATCACAGTGAAAGAAGTTTTGATGTAGGCGATTGCGTATTTTTACGGTTACATCTCAAGCAAGCTATTTATGAGAAGGAAACATTGGAAATACTACATGCACTTAAGAAATGGCGACCTTACCAAATGGGAAGACACTTCAAGGTAAAATTGGATCATGATTGTAATAAATACTTCTTAGAACAAAAATTATCCTCCGAAGAGAAAAAAAATGGGTCACAAAGATGTTGGGTTAGGAATTTGAAATCATCTACAAAAAATGGAAGCAAAATGTTGTGGCAGATCCACTCTCAAGAAAGGATGAGGATGTGGAAGCATTGTTTTGTACTATCTCTATTATCCAACCAGATTTGATAAACGAAGGAAGGGATGAATGGAAGAAGGAAAAAGAAGTGTGGCCACTCATTCAAAAGTTGCTGAAGATCCCAGTTCAAGCAATATTTCCAGAACTTGACGAGGAAGGAAATATCATATTGGAGCCTGGAGCAGTCACAGAAACAAGAACCCGACAGCTACGAAATCGATCAATTTCAGAGTATCTCATAAAGTGGGAGAACTTACCAGCTGAATATTCCACATGGGAGGACAAGAATTTTATATAAGAGCATCAAGAACTACTCAAGGATTGAGGACAACACTTTTTGAAGGAGAGGGGCATGTTAGGTCCCTATACTACTAGTGTAACCCCTTATTGTTATTAGTAAAACCCCCTTATTATATTGTTGTGCCCACATAGTCCCCATATTGTTATTATTGTGCCTCATAGAAGCCCCTATTGTTATTATTGTGCTCTTACATTATTATTGTTATGTCGGTTCTGATTAATATGTACATGTGCTATCTCTATCAAGAGGTATATGAGGAACTCACTGCCCATACTTTGGACTTAGGATAATATCCTTCAAGGCTACACTTTTATTCATAAATTTACTTTATGAATGTTTTGTATTTTCCTTGGCTTAAGAACCATATCATGGTTCTACCCTTTCACCTGTCCTTCTTATGGATTTCTTCTCCCCCATACTGTTTATGTCAGGTTGTCTATAATCGTGATGTATTTTTATCGTTTTATTATCATTTATGTGATTACATTTTACAATATTAGGATTTCTAACCTTAAAATAATAATCATCATAGGAATGCATGTCCCAAAAAAATGAACAATTAATATAAATGGGCATACAAGACTCAGAAAACTCGGCTCACCATCCTAACAATAATATATTTGAGTACATAAAAATGGCCATCCTAGGGATGTTACATTCCCACCACCCTGTTTATTCATCTTCCTCATTGCATTATTCACACATGTATAATCACAAAAACTTGAACCTTGAACGTTTTTCTCTTTCTAGGTACATCATCACATGCTTTTCATGCCTTTGGTCTTCAATTGTTCTTATTTTTATGGCTACTTTTGAGATTTATGGGATACCTTGGCAATAATTTTTATCTTTGAAATATCATTTGGGTTCCTTTTATAAGCCATATTGAACCTCTTGGCCCATGAATCTCCTTATCCACAACATATTCCCTTGGGCGATCCATCATTTTCCAATATGTTTTGGAGTTTCCTCTCCTTGTTATACTCACTCATTTTCATCCCCTTCTTTGCACCACGGTACTTTAAGTTATCCATACTTTTCTAAGATATTCTCGTGAAATGAGAGTGCTAACTCCCTAGCAGACATCTGTTGGTAATCATTTTGATACACTCCATGGAAACCATAGGGTCTAGTGTCATTGATGTGGCTTTTCCCGAAGCTTTGTTGCTTTCAACCATCTTAGTTTATATTTTTTTTTTCCTTTTGATATATTTATTATGTAGTCTTTTGAGATTACTTATTATGATGGTCTAACTGATATAGATAAATTTCTGGATGCATTTGAAAGGGAAGTACCTGAGAAGCATCACTTCCAAGCACTGGATTTGGCTCTGTGCGCTACGCCTGCACAATGGTGGGGTAAGC
The DNA here is from genome assembly GCA_000404065.3 of Pinus taeda. Classification (NCBI taxonomy): domain Eukaryota; kingdom Viridiplantae; phylum Streptophyta; class Pinopsida; order Pinales; family Pinaceae; genus Pinus; species Pinus taeda. The sequence continues at coordinate 14,164 of APFE031168984.1, read as the reverse complement.
ATAAAAATAATTTTGATGAATGGCACGAGTATAGAAGAATGATGAGATTGTGGTTTGGTTGCTCGAAAGTATGGCTAACTAAAAAATACGATGGGAGAAATTACCCATGCATTCATTTAACAAAATGGACTAAGCTTTATGGAATGGAGCTGCAGCCAGAGTGGGTGCATATTTTTTGTCACACTTTGGACAACATTCCTATGAATTGGTACTTAGAAACAAAGCTCCGCCATGGTACTGCAGAATATGACATCTTAAGAGAAGGATTTTTTATGACCTTCAGCTTTGAGGGTGGGCTTGAAAGCATCGACAAAGCATTGTAGGATGTTAAGGTAGCAATCTTCAGAATACCACAGGATCCTTTAGAGTTGATTCAACCAGATAGGAGCACCTAGATGCACCATGCGTTGGAGTGCTATAATGTGACTGCTGAAGAAGATGATGATGATCCAAGGAATATTAACACCCCAGAGGCTGAAGGCCACCGTGAAGTTTAGGGACCATAGATAGAGAATCCAAACATCACCACACGATTGAAGATGAGACATGTGAACATTGGCACAGAGTCGAAGTCGAAATTTGCAAAAATTAGAGATTACTGGGACAATGCCACAGTAGACAAGGTCGCTGAGTTTCTCCATGAATATCAAGATTTGTTTCCTACCAAATTTTCAGACTTGCAAGGTATCATAGGAGATTTTGGAGTGATGAAAATTACTTTGAAACCAGACACAAATCCTGTTAAGCAAAGGCCATATCACCTTAATCCCAAATACAAGGAAAAGGTTCGCTTGGAGTTGAACAAGATGCTTGTAGCAGGTATTATTGAATTGGTGGAGGAATTTGATTGGGTGAGTCCAATGGTCATTCAAGAAAATAAGTAGAAAGATGAAATAAGGATTTGCGTAGATCTTAGGAATCTTAACGATGCTTGCGTGCCTCATTTCCTCTCATTTTACTTTAGTTAAATGGAGAAACTAGGCCTTGAGCCCCAAACCCACATAACTAAGCTTTACACACTACATAATCCTAGGACTTGCAATAGGTAAGCATGCGATTGTGATAAGGGGATGGAAAATTAGTTTTATATAAAGGGATACTTTTCTCTAAGGACAAAACTACTTTTTCAATGAATTGGTTGGTTTCCCAAGTCGCAAAAAAAGTAAGGCTATTTATGAGGGCATGGCAACTAGGGAGTGCCAAGGTGTGCAAGGAATGCCAAGAAGTGATAACACATGCTAGAAATTTCCAAGGCATGTTAGGCATTCCAAGACATGAAAAGTGCTAAGGCATTTCAAGATGTGCTAGGTGCTAGGGTGTGGCGCTAACACATGCTAGGGAGTGCCAGGGAAACACAAGGGAGGACTAGTTTCAATTGCATCGAAATGAATGAATAAAAGTGTGTGATAGGGAGTGTTAGCATGTTCTAGGTGTGCTAAGGAGGGGTGAACAAGGTATGATAGGTAGTGTCAAGGCATGATAGGTAGTTTCAAGGCATGATAGGTAGTGTCAAAGCATGATAGAGTGCTAGGAAAGCATGTCGAGATGTGCCAAGTGTGAGGGTGGGCTAATGTGTGCCAAGGAGTGTTAAGGAGTGTTAGGGAAGCAAATGGAGCACTAGGTCATAATGCATGCAAATGAATTAATAAGAGTGTGTGTCAGGGAGTGTCAGGGAGTTCCAAGTGTGCTAAGGAGGAGTGACAAGCATGCTTGGTAGTGCTAAGGAATGTTATAGTGCAAAGGTGGCATGCAACCAAGATGTGCCAAAACGTGCAAGGAAGTATTATCTAGGAGTTTCAAGGAAGCAAAAGGGAGCACTACGTCAAAATGCATGGAGATCAAAAAATACGAGTTTGTGATTGGAAGTGTCAGTGAGTTCTAGGCATGTTAAGGAGGGAGTGACAAGGTATGCTAGGTAGTGTTAAGGCATTCTAAAAGCCAGGGCGACATTCCAATATGTCCTAGGTACTAGGGTGTACCAAGATGTGCCAAGGAGAGTTAAGGAGTACTAGGGAAACACAAGGGATAACTAGGTCAAAATGCATGGAAATGAATATTGAATAAGAGTTTGTGACTAGGAGTCAACAAGCTCTAAGTGTGCTAAGGAGAGAGTGACAAGGTATGCTAGATAGTGCCAAGGAATGTTAGAGTGCTAGGGTGACATGCCAAGATGTGACAGGTGATAGGGTATGCCAATGCGTACTAAGGAGTGTCAGGAAAATAGAAGGAAGCACTAAATTAAAATTCATGGAAATGAATGATTAAGAGTGTGTGACAGGGAGTTTCAACGAGTTCTAAGTGTGTTAAGGAGGGAGTGACAAGGTTATATGATAGGTAGTTCCAAGGTATGCTAAACTACCAAGGTGTATTAGGAAGTGCTAGGGTGTGTTAGGGAGTGTCAAAGCATGCCAAGGAATGTAGGAGATGCTAACACATGCCACATAGTGCTAAGGCATTCTAAGACATGTCAGGTGCTATGGCATGTCAAGATGTAATCTGTGTTAGTTGTTTTATGGCCACGGTTGGATGTTATGAGCCTTGTCTTTGTAACTTGTTAAGTGGTACGACTTGAGATTGAACATGAGTAGCCGAAGATGAGTTACAGGTAGTTCTTAGGTGAACAAGGCATATGTTGAATTTCCACAGCACATGAGAATCTGGGTTTGGTCTTAGAATATTTGATGCAAACGCACTCAAGTGCCATAACACATCTACTTTACAAAATTAAATCTACACACATCGGGGAATAAACTAATGCACATGAAAATTTTTAACATTTTCAAACTCTTCTTCGTTATATTTCAAACTATAATAGAATATGCTAGAGCTCACATACCAGGTATAATGTCCCTTTACAATCACAATGATACAAGGAATACAACTAAGGCTTGTTGTTAGTCCTTTAACAACCAATCTAAAGTGAACAAGACAACACTTGACCTACTCGTTGATGGTGGCCACACACAACCCTTTCATTCCATGTGTCCTGAACACATCGAGCAAGTCCTCTTGCCTCCCATTTTGCAACTCCTCAATCTACCTTTATCAACGAACTCAACTTCTTTATGTTACTGAACTTGACTCAACAAAATTTTCCATCTATCTACCTCCTTTTTTCTTCAAGGTCTGCAACACTTAGGGTCTTCGATCAATTGCTCACAACTCCATTGCTCACAACTCTTTGGTCTACCCATTTTTTCCATATCTCTGATCTAAGATGACAAGCTTAGGGCTATGGAGGTCAACCTTCTTCTCACTAACTGAATCCTATGCAATATAGTGAACTAGGTCTAGTTGGCTAGCCCACTTGATTTCTACTTTAGACCTTAAAAATATGCAGATCCTTAGGCCCAATACACATTCCCTTTTACAAGTTTTGTTGTCCTTCACAAGTACAAGACTTAGGGATCTTCTTTGACAATCACCTAACAACCCTCCAACTGTACTAGAACTACCATCAATTTTCCCAACCACAGTCAATTATTTTACCGATCTAGGGCCCACAACACTGCCCTCATCTAGGGCTCTTCAAATCTACCACCTAATAGTGATTCGAGTCCTCTCAAAATCACTATTCTTGTATAAAAATTTCTTTACTGTCCAATCTATGAACAAGTCTAAACTACTCCTCTTATCATCCTTATAACAATCTATAGATGACTAACTATGGTCACAAATCATCCAATAATAGTCCATTGACTAATTGTTTATAGGTTTCTTCAGATCTTTGTCCAAAAATCTATGAACAATCCACCAAAATCAACTCCTCTTCATGCCAATCCATTCCTCATATGGCACATTTATTCTGTTCAATCTTCTACTCAGGTTCCACCCTCCTTTGGATATATTATCTCCACACATATTTCTGCAAACCATCTTCCAGATCTGTGGTCTATATTGTAGAGATAAAACTAGCTCTAAGGGTCATAACCCCTCTTCTTCTATGTATATTTGTCACAGTCTTAAGGGAAACCTTATGGACTAAACATGCTAGGAAACCACCCTAACTAGGGCATTGTACTTATATTATAAATTCTTTATAACAAAGCCTATCCACCCATAGCAGAAAAAAACAACTCTTACCTCGATAAGAGACTCGACATAGCTCATATGGATCCATAGATTCTAGGCATTTCTCTTACTAAATCTAAACCTAAACTTCAGATATGTACGACCCTCAAACTACAGTTACCTCACTCAATATTACACCTGCAACTACTTCTACTATGGCCCTAAATTTCAATGCAGGCCCTCCTCCATTTGTGTTGTTCTTTATCACATACCTTGCAACCTACTAACAACCACAAGACATGGTCTCAACCCTCTCTTTTATTTCATAATTTGATGTGGCCTTCACATAAAAACACCACTAAAATCACATGCCCAAATTCTCATGATCCACCTCTCTTGAGCTCGATCTAGCAGAAGAGAAACAACGGTATGCCATCCTACTTCCTAGCTCGAACCCATTAAGGTATGTGACATTCTTTTGAACCCTCACATGATGATCATTATCTTGGTGAATGATCATGGTCTCCCTTTAGCAAGTCTTACTCATACCTCTAACTCAACCTACTTTAGGACTACATCTCTCCTGGCCTCCTTGATCAAATGAGCTCCTTCTCACTTGATGTTCTTGTCTTCATACTAATTCCTCCTTAAATAGCTTTTCCTAGCTAGGCCTCTTAGGAACCCTCTAGAACTTACAATTTTTATCCACTTAGACCTTAGGAAATATTAATTTTCCTTTATATTTTTCTTTTAGATTTTAAACCCCATCTTGGGTCCAAAACCCTTTCGCTTGGTTTCTTTTCCCACAAATCCTTTTGTGACCAAACTCACACAAACCGTTCTCACTAGGCTTGTGGAGTACCTCCCAAGCTACACAATTCAACAACATAGTCTAATTGTAGTAATTGTAACTTGTTCAAGCTCTTGTAGTCAAGCGAGGACTTGGTTGGGTTCCCAAGTTGAAAAATATGTAAGGGTAATTGTGAGGGCATGATAGCTAGGGAGGGTCAGGGCATGATAAGGAATGAAAAGGAATGCTAACACATGCTGAACAATATCAATGTATGTTGAGGAGTGTTAAGGAGTGTTGAGGAATCACAAGGTAGAACTAGGTCATAATGCATGGAAATGAAGAAATAAGAGTGTGTGCAAGGGAGTGTTAGTGAATTCAAGCGTGCCAATGATGAAGTGTGTTAGTAGAAGTTCATAATAGGATTTACGAGAGGAAATCCTACGGTTGTGATAAGAGGATCGACAAAATAGTTTTAGATAAAGGGAGACTTTTTGCTAGGCACAACACTGTTTTTCCTTTAGCTATTATTTTTATATGAAATGTGGCACATTTTTTCCAAATACTAATGTTTTAAATTATTTTAGACAATTACATATTGTACATTGTTGTGTATACGTTTTGGGGCTCGGCTTGTGTTGGCTTATATCACGTGTGCCTTGTGCATCTTTTGGTTCTTTCAAATTCTTAGTTAATGCTCTATTGCTTATATGAACTGGAAATACATACGTGAAATATTGTGTGTTGCTTAGTTATTTTATGGTCATGGCTAGATGTGATCCTTTTCTTGGTAAGTTCTTAAGTGGTACAATTTGAGCTTGGACATGAGTGGTCTAAGATGAGTTATAGGCAGTTTGTAGGCAAACAAGGCACAATCTACTTGTAATAGTTGCAATTGGTCAAGTTATTGACACTGAAGCAGGCCAATGTCACATGAACTGCAAAAGTTAAGGACTTGATTAGGTTCCCAAGTCGTGAGAAAATGTAAGGCTAGTTGGGAGGGTGTGAGTGCCAAGGCATGTTAGGGAATGCTAACATGTTCTTGATAGTATGAAGGCATGTCAAATATGCTAAGATGTGCCAAGCGCTAAGGCATGCCAATATGTGCAAGGGTGTCACAATATGTGCCAAGGACTGTCAAGGCAACAAAAAGGAGAAATAATTTAAACTACAAGGAAATGAACACATAAGAGGGTTAATAAGTCATCAATTTACCTTTTCCAAGAGGGTCATTCTAGGCACACCAACACTAGGTTCCGATAGGTGCAACATGCCAAGTGTTAGTGCATTTTAAGTGCCAAATATTCCTCTGTTACTTCTTATCTACTTTCCAATAGTTAATCTCAAATAAATTTTAATACTAAACCATGCCAAAGCATACCAAGGCATCTCAATGAATGCTAGACATGCTAAGACTTGCCAAGCACCAACACATGCCAATGTGTGTTAGGGAGTGATACACATGTTATGAAGTGGCAAGGCATGTCAAAGAGGCTAAGGTATGCTAGAGAGTGCTAATGCACATTAAGTGTTAGGGAGTACTAGGGAAACACAAGGGATAACTAGGTCAAAATGAATGGAAGTGAATGAATATGAGGGTGTGTCAGGTAGTGTCAATGAGTGCCTGGCATGCCAAGGAGGGAGTGACAAGGTATAATAAGTATTGATAAGGCATGGTAGGGAATACCAAGGCATTTCAAGAAGTGCCAGAGTGTTCTAGGGAGTTCTTGTGTGTGTTAACATGTGCCAAATAGTGCCAAGGCATGATAGATGCTAAGGCATGCTAGGATGTGTAGGGTGCCAGGGTATGCCAATATGTGTCAAGGAGTGTCAAGGAAGCATAAGGAATAACCAAGTTAAAATGCAAGTAAATGAACACATAAGAGGGTTAATAAGTCAAGACTTTATCTTTTTCAAAAAGGGGCATGGTAGGCACACTAATAATAGGTTCCAAAACATGCCAAGTGCCAATGTGTGCCAAGTGCTAATGTATGTTAATGCATGCCAAAGCATTCCAGGGCATGCTAGGGACTACAGGGAATAATTAATTATGAGCACTAGTGCATTAACATGCTTATCGATCTGTCGTAGATTTCCTTGGAGGTGTTTAGATCATAGATGTAGGCCACCAAACACTTGTCAATGGAATATCTGATAATCTTCTTCGCTTTGACTTCACCCTTTGTGTATTTTTTCTTTGTAGCAGACAGTGCATTTGATGGAAGACATGTTTTTTCTTGCCTTTCACAGGTATATTTTCCCTCACCTTTAAGTAAGACAAGATCACCATTCCAGGGACTGATTTCATGTTTTCATTGGATGCCATCTCTCAAGCTATAAGCATACCAAACCATGGTGAAAATAGGTTCAAAGGCATGAACCTAGACCTAGAAGAGTACAAACCCTACTTGAAATCACAATACAAAGGAGCTCACTCACATGTTTTCCCATTCAAATAATTGTTGGAGAGATATGTACCATTGATGAAGGCTGTCACGAAGTTCTTCACATGTGAGGGCATATTTTCGAGGCTATATCAATACCACATAAGACTTCTCATGCAATTTACATCTACCAAGTCTCTAAACTTGTTTAGCTACTTGTATAGGAGCCTAACCAAAATGTCTGAAAGGGTGTGTAGAAAATCTGTTGTGTAGGTTAACTCGATAATGCAATATAGATCAAAGCAAAATACTATAACCTACTTCTACTATAAATTTGCGGAAGCTTAAAGATCGAGTTGAAAAATATAACCAGAAGAAGAATCAACAATCACACAATAGACATGAAAACAATTGGGGAAAGCCTCAACTAAAAACCCCACTATCTGTATTATAATACAAGGTGGAAATACATAGGAATTATACAAAGCCTTAGCTCTCACAACTAGCCAGATCTCAGCACAATCCTCACAAATGCTCACAGGCAATCCTGACTTCTCACAAGCCTTCCTCTCTACCCTCCAAGCTCCTATTCCTTGCATTTATCCTCTGGGATGATCTCCTTCAACCAAGTGGAAAAACTCGATTTACCAAGTGGATGATCTCTTGATCTCACACACTTTCAGAACTACACAGTCCTAAAGGAATGATTCCTTCTGCATGCATGCATTTTCTTTATAGGAAAACACATGCAACTGATAGTACACTATCCTTGTCTTTAATCTCAACTAAGTCTTTCTCAGAATAGACATGCATGGGTTTTTGATGAGGGAATCTTCAGTTAACTACAATACACTAGTTGAGTGCATGCATGCATCAACTGACTATTAACTCTCTATTAGATCCTCTAACAGTTTGGAACTAATTTAACTGGACTTAACTCAGTAAACTGAGTTAACTAATTACAACTCAAATATAAATTAATCTTATCTCCTTACTTTAAGGCTTATCTCCTTAATTTAAGGGATAACTCTTGCATGACTTCAGAAAGACTTCTAACTTGAATTTCTCCAACTAATTAAGTCAAAATAACTTAATTAATTATTTCCAAGTAGCTATTAAGACTAAATTCGATTTTAGTTCACAATTTAAATCAAGGACAAATTAAATTGGAATATTCTTGTTGCCACATTTCAACACTCCCTCTCAATAAGAAAGGGATTATCTGCCACACCGATCCTATCTCTATGGAACTCGAATTTACACTTTGACAATGACTTTGTCAAAATGTCAGCATCTTTCTCCTCTGTCGAAATATACTACAACAACATGATCATACCTTGTAAAGCCAATGGGAACTCACAACTGACTTGTTCTCCTGTCTCAAAACCACGTCCCAAACACTATTACGAACTATGGAGTCATACTCCTCCACCATAGCATCAACCCAAATTGGCTGCTGCACTACTTCCTCAAAGGAAGATGGCTCAGTCTCAACACATTCGCCAACAAGGGCCATGTATCCAGTGTAGCTCTCAGGTGAACTCCTTTGTTTGTGCTGAGAAAATGGTGCTCCCGCATTCTCTCTCACATCCTCCAACAATATGTCAGCTTCTCTTGTGCACTTTCATCCATCTCTGGAAGACTCTACTTGAGTGGATGTCTCCACTCCTGGAACCTCTACATGTGGCTACTCTACATTAGTCTGAGGCTCCTCCTCCTTAGGAACCAATAGTTCCTCCACACCCTATAGTTGGAGCTCCCTCTCAAGGGAAACTCGCATGACCTTCTGCTCATCAAACTTGAGATCTCTGCGAAGTACTGTCCTCTGACTGGTAGTCAATTACACTTGATAGTTGTGAGGTGTATCAGTGTAATCCACAGGTATTCCCAACTCTGCTGTTGGCTTAAGCTTCTTCCGTGCATCCTTTGTCACATGGAAATATATCGATGAGCCAAAAATTGTGAAGTGACCCACATCTGGTCTCTTACCGGAGAAAGCTTCCTCTGGTGTCTTCATCCCAAGTATGCGATGTAGGCTTCTATTATGCAAATAGACCGTTATGTTGCATGCCTCAGCCCACAAGTGAAGTGGTAGGTCTTGGTCATGCAACATTCCCTGTGCTGCCCCTACAATAGTTCTGTATTTCCTCTCGGCCACCCCATTCCACTGTGGGTTATGAGGTGTCGTCAACTCTCGTTTAATTCCTTCCACTGCACATAAGTCCTTAAACTCTTGAGAGACATATGTTGGGTGTGGAGCCTGATTATATTCTATATTCAAAGGTCTCAGATGGATGTATACCCCAGGAAGATTGTACACCTCTCCACGTGAGGGGGGTGCGGGGGGGACTTGTACCCTCCGTGGGGGTTCTGGGGGGCCGATTCCCCCCCAATTGGGGGGCTAGCGGTCCCCCGGTGGGGGATCGGGGGAAGCGCCCCCGAAGCTAAAAATAGATGTAAAATTGCCTTGTAAAAGTCTAATAATTTCTAGTCAATCTGGGCCGTTCATTAGGCGGATGATCTGACGGTAGAAGTTATGTTTAGTTTAGGATTTTTTGCCCTAGAAGGCAACCCCCTCACTATATATGAGGGAATTTTATTGTGTCTATGCTATCTGTATTCTGAGTGAGGAAGAGAGAGGAGATTGAGAACGAAGAGGGTGTTACAGCAGATCTATTGTAGGTTGTATCTCTTCAGTTTGTTGGATAATATAATAAAAGAAGGACTAGCTGTTTCTCCGTGGACGTAGCCCAAACTGGGTGTCTCTCTTGTTTTATGCGTTTTTTGTGTTTATATTTCTACAATATTTTATGTGTTCCATTGCTCTGTAATATATAACTTTCTAACAACTGGGATCAGAGCTGAAGGTATATTTGGCTGATAAACTCACAAGAGAGAAGGGTTCCTGGTTCGAGTGGGAGCAATGGTGGAAGATGGTAGGTTTAGGGTCGAAATTTTCAACGGCCAAAACTACCAGCTGTGGAAGATGTAGATGGAAGATTATCTGTATCAGAGATATCTATACCTACCATTGAGTGGAAAGACAAAGAAGCCGACGAGTGTGATAGACACAGAATGGGATATTCTCGACAGAAAGGCACTTGGAACAATACGGCTGTTTCTAGCGGCATCGGTAGTGTTTAATATTTCAAAGGAAACGACAATAGAGGGTTTAATGTTGGCATTGGGCAAACTATATGAAAAACCCTCGGCCTCAAATAAGGTATTTCTTATGAAGCGTTTATTTAATATGAAGATGTTAGAAGGTGGATCTATTGCTGATCATTTAAATGATTTTAATACAGTTACAAGTCAGTTAAGTTCCGTAGGGGTAACTTTTGATGATGAATTTAGGGCTCTGTTATTTCTATGCTCATTGCCAGAAAGTTGGAATGGTTTAGTTATGGCCATTAGTAACTCTGTCTCTGGATTTAGTACTTTAAAGTTGATGACATTGTCGGGGCAATTCTTAGCGAGGAAATGCAACAGAAAAGCTCTGGTGAGACATCAGGTAATGCTTTAACTGCAGAGACTAGGGGAAGAAAAGTGGAAAGAGGAAAGAGCCCTGGTTATCACAGTAAGTCAAGAAAAGGCAGATCCAAGTATAGATCGGGGATAGTGTGCTGGAAATGCGAGAAGAAAGGACACCTGAAGAAAGACTGCAAGTCTCGGAATGGAAAAGAAGGAGACGCGCAGCAAGAAACTAATCATGAAGCGAATGTAACAAGTGATGTGTTGCAATATGCTTTGATTCTTTCATTAGAAAATATTATTGATGCCTGGGTGGTAGATTCAGGGGCCTCATTCCATGCCACACCTGATAAGAAACATTTTCATGATTATGTTCAAGGAGATTTTGGACACGTTCGATTGGGTGATGATAAACCCTGTAAAATTGTTAGAATGGGTACAGTTTTCATAAAACAACAAAATGGAAATCAATGGCTATTAAAGGAGGTAAGGCATGTTACAGATCTGAAGAAAAATCTGATTTCAACAGGGCAATTGGGAGGTGAAGGTTTCATAACTACTTTCACAGATAAAGCCTGGAAGGTCACTAAAGGATCCCTGGTAATAGCGACAGGAGGAAAGGTTGTTACATTGTATTTATGCAATGGTATTTCTAATTTTGTTAATGCTTTAACCTCTACTGGAGAAGATACGACATTGTGGCATCATAGGCTCGGGCACATGAGTGAGAAGTGGATGCAGATTCTTCACTTAAGAAATTTGTTGCTAGGTTTGAAGCATGTTGATTTAAATTATGTGAAAATTGTGTTTATGGAAAACAAAAGAGAGTCAGATTCCTTAGAGTCGGGAAAGAAAAGAAGAGTGAAAAATTAGAGCTTGTGCATACAAATGTATGGGGACCTACTCAGGTATCATCTCTTGGTGGCTCTCGTTATTATGTTACTTTTATTGATGATGCAACCAGAAAAAACTGGATTTATTGTATTCAAAATAAATATGATGTATTTGACACTTTCAAGAATTGGAAAGGTTTGGTTGAAAATAAGATAGGGAAAAGGTTGAAGTGCCTCAAATCAGATAATGGAGGTGAATATTGCAGCAAAGAGTTTGATAGGTACTGTTCAGAGAATGGAATTCGCAGAGAGAAGATAGTTCCAGGAACATCACAAGAAAATGGTGTGTCAGAAAGGATGAACAAAATAATCATGGCGTGTGCAAGGTGCATGAGATTGCATGCAGGATTGCCTTTACAATTTTGGGCAGATGCTGTAGACACTGCTGTTTATCTAATAAATAGAGGGCCTTCAAGTTCCTTAGATAGTGGTATTCCAGAGGAGGCATGGACATGTAAAAAGATAAACTACTCATTTTTAAAGACTTTTGGTTGTGAAGCCTTTGTCCACATTAATAAAGAAAGTAGAACAAAGCTTGAGGCAAATCAAAGAAATGTACCTTTATTGGATATGGTGTTAATGATTTTGGTTATCGCTTATATGATTATGAAAATCACAAAATCATTAGTAGCAAAGATGTAATATTCAATGAAAAGGTCTTGTATAAGAATCAATTGTAGGAAAAGAAACAGGAAAAAGAAAATAGAGAATACATAGTGCTTGACAATATCACAGGAGAAGTGATGGTGCCTAAAAATCATAATGATCAATAGCTAGAACAACAACCACAACAAGAAGAAGCACCTCAAACACCTGAAAGCGGTGTTAGAAGATCCACTAGGATAAGTAAACCCCCTGAATGATACTCCCCTTCATTATATTATGTATTGTTGACTGATTCTGGTGAACCAGAATGTTATGAAGAAGC
>APFE031168977.1:12555-33953 GCA_000404065.3 Pinus taeda | reverse complement strand
TTTTAATAATCCTGATTAGGTTTTTATTTGTTGACTCAGCTAATCCATTTCCTTGTGGATAGTAGTTGGCCAAATATTTCAGTTTGAACCCTCTTTTAAGTGCAAACTCAGTCATTGCATTCCCAGAAAAGTACGAGACATTATCAAACGTCAAAGCCGTCGGCAATCCAAATCTAGTGATTATAAATTGATCTATGAATTCAATGATGTTTTCAGAATTAGTTGTCTTGAGAGGAACTGCTTCTACCCATTTAGTAAAATAATCTGTTGCCGTGAGTATGTAACTATGCTGCTTAGAAGAGTGAGGAACGATCTCACCTATTATGTCCAAGCCCCACTGACTGAACGATTGTTCGATGTTTATCGGCTATAGTGGCATGGATGGCTTCTTTTGTCTCCCTGCAGTAGTTTGGCAGACTTGTCATTTCCTCACGTAACTGTGTGAGTCTTTGAACAGTGTGGGCCAATAATACCCTGCATGTAGGATCTTATGTGCAGTAGCATCTCCAGCATAGTGTCCGCCTGCGGGTCCATCGTGGAGTTCCTGCAAAACCTTTTCGGCTTCAGTTTTCTCAAGACACCTAAGAAGCACAGAATCATAATTCCTTTTAAATAGAACATCATTTATGAGCTGATATTGTTTAGCTTTTAATCTCAGATCTCTTTTCTTGGTGTGATCCAGGTGTGCTGGAGCATACCCGTTCTTAACATAATAAATGGTGTCAGCATATAATGATTCTGTATCGTTTAGGCTTACCTCATACGTTTGTACCTCTTCAGATGAATTTTCAGGAATTTGCGATGCTCCAGCCAACATTTTGTAGAAGCTTTGACCTCTCACAATGCTTGCTAGTTTGATCTCAAGGTCATATTCTTGTAAAGCAGTGATCCAATTTGCTCTTTTCTAACCCACATCTTTCTGTATTAGAAGATTTCTTACCGCTGGAAACGGTACTATGACCTTGGTATGGGTTTTAAGTAAGAAAGGTCTGAAGTATTTGATCGCTTTGAAAACAGCATATGCCTGTTTCTCCATGTCTGAATAGTTAAGTTCAGCACCTTGTAGGTTCGAGCTAAAAAATATGATTGGAGCTTCCGCTTTCTCTTGATTTGCTTGAGTTAGAACCGCGGCATATGATTTCTCTGAGGCAAATGTGTATAAGATAAAAGATTCTAAAAACTTCAGGGTCGCTAAAGATGGAGCATTAATGATAGCTTGTTTGATCAGGTTGAATGCTTCATGCTCATCTTCGCCCCATTTGAAATTTGAATTCTTTTTTATCATGGTTTGCAAAGGAGAAACAATTCGTGAAAAATTTGGGACAAATCTTTTCACAAAATTGATTTGACCAAGAAAAGATTGCATGGCCTTTTTATTATGAGGTAGGGATATTTCAGAAATTTCTTTGATTCTATCAGGCTCAATGTGAATACCAGATTTTGATACTATGAATCCTAGAAGTTTTCCTTCAATTAATGTGAAAAAAGATTTATTTGGGTTAAGTGAAATCCCATACCTTAAACATCGTTGAAAGATTTGTTTCAAGTCTTTGAGATGGTTGCTTCGCTTCTTGGAGTACACTGTTATATCATCAAAATAAATTACTACAGATTTATTTTCTAAACCCTTGAATACGATGTCCATGGCTCTCTGAAGTGTAGCGCTGGCATTGATTAAACCAAATAGCATCTTCTGATATGCATATGTGCCCCATTTAGTTCGGAATGTAGTTTTTAACTGATCATCGGGATGTACCAGCACTTGATTGTATCCTGAAAATCCATCCAAAAAAGACATTAGTTTGGAGCCTGCTACTGCCTGTAATATCTGCTCCATAGGAGGGAGGGAAAAATTGTCTTTTTGACAGGCTTTGTTGAGATTCCGAAAATCAATGCAGATTCTAATATCTTCGCTTTTCTTTCTAACGGGTACCATATTGGAGACCCATTTGGAATGTCTGACGGGGAAAATTATTTTGGCTTTTAATAACTTATTCAGCTTAGTTTTTATTTGGTTTTTTAAATTAGGGTGGATTTTTCTGAGTTTCTGTTGGACAAGTTTTTCATTGTCAATCATAGGGATAGTATGTTGAATAATAGAAGTGTCGTATGTCTTCAGCTCATCGTAATTCCAAGCAAAAAAAAATTTGTATTGTCTCAAAAGACGAATATATGCTAGTTTTTATTCAGGGGCTATGCTGTGGCCTAGATTAATGTTTTGTGGTTTATCATCGATTCCCTGGTTTACTAATTCGTAGTTCAGAGTTGAACTGTAGAGCTTGGAATTAGTAGACCTTTTAAACCGACTTTTCAAATCGTATAAGTCTTCCAACTTAACCACCGATTTAGGTATAGCATTATTAGTGCTATTTTGTTGTATTTGTCGATCGTGATGGTCTTCATCAATTATTTGATTGGAGTAGGATCCTTTAGAAGTGAGGAAATTTACAATATCAGGATCGTCATTGAATACTCTCTAGTTTGTAATGTTGTCAGGGATGGATGGTCTAAAGATTAATTCTATTGAGAATCTATCTGGACTAAAATCTTTGGAGGGAATGAGTCTAGAGGCTATGTTAGCTAAAAGGTCTGCGCTCGCGTTTTGAAGTCTTGGGATTGACGAAATATTGAATGCTATGAAATGCTCAGTCAGATCTTGTACTAAATATTGATAGTGTTTCAAATGACTTGATAGGCAATGTATGGTGTTACGTACCTGTTTGACGAAAATCTCAGAGTCTCCAAACACTTGAAGATACTTGACGTTCAACCCGATCGCTTTGTATAGGCCTTCCACCAAGGCTTCATATTCCGCTGTATTGTTTGTGCAATCGAATTCCAGTCTGCACGTAAGCATGGTCTTATCTCCTTCTGGACTAATCAGAATGCATCCTGCTCCTGCTCCTTCGTTAGATTTAGAGCCATCAAAATATAATTTCCAAAACAAAGATGTATTTATAAGTCTCTCTACAAAATTAACACACTTTGAATTATCAGTTTGGGAAAAAATTTCGACTTGGGACAAAACTGGATTTTCTAAGTAAGGTGATGTATGAGCATTGAAATTGCCAAGGAAAGAATCTGCCGAGTAATTGCCTATGATACTACTGTTATATGCTATTGCTTCATTTTCCCCCTCCAATTCTGTTACTATGTACTTCTAGTGTAACTCTCGTTCAACCTTTATTTGATTTGGTTTACCATTGTAGGGTAACCACATGTGCGACCAGTCGGTTGAGAAGCATCCATGGATTTTTTCGGACCAATCCCTACTAAGAATTAAGCCATAGAATTTTGGGATATCAGCTACTAGAATGTTGATAACCTGACATACCTTCGGGTTAGACGACAATCTTATGGTGACTTGATTAAGTTCACCAATCACCTCGACTTGAGATCGATCAAGCTAAACTATGTGCAATGCGGATTTTTGTGGTTGAACATTCAACTTGGCACATATTGATCTGGGTAAAATATCCGTTGAAGCCCCAGAATCTACCAAACAATTGTGCACATTATTATTGAAAATTTCATAAGTGAGAAGAAAAGGGGGAGTGTGAGATCTTGATCTACCTCCAATCAACGCGATGTCATTTGGATCAATCTTATTGGTCGTGTTGGTTGGAGGTCTTCCCATGTTGTGGGAATCTACAGCTGTAAGCAAAGATGTAGTAGGCACAACATGTAATTCTTTCATCATTATCTTCTGTTGATGTTTCAATTTGCTCAATTCATAAAGAGTGATATTAGCCCTAGTCTTTTTCATGTCATCAATAATATTGTAGTCCATTTCATCCAACACTATTAGTGTTCTTGATGAAGGTGTTTGATCTCATTGGATTGGGCTAGATTGAGTCGCTTTAGCGGTAGTTTTCTTTGTTGCAACTTTTTCTTTTGCTGCAGGGCTTGCGCCCTTCTGCTTAGGGGTAGTTTGGGGAGGATCAAGTTGATTTTTGCTTTGTGTGCTAACTGGAAATGCTTCTTGATCTTCTTCTTGTGGGAGGATGAAATCCCACATTCCTTGTAGTTCCACAACTTCTTCGTCATCGGTCTACCCTTCAATGGTACTCTCTTCTTCTTCCTCTTCTTCGGATTCGACATTTGAGATAGCGTTGGGAGGTTTCACATCCATTGAAGGGCCTCTTTTAAAAGCTCTGTAGGGTTTTTCTGAAGAAGTTTCTTCCACTTGTTTTTTTATGTCAATCATCTCATTGGACATGGTCTTTAATACTTTTTTCAATCCTTCCAAATCGAAAGGATATTTCGTTTGTTTCTTCTTGGGGTCTTCCTTGAAGGTGACTTTTTTAGATTTGCGTTCCTCTATCGCAGATCTCTTTCCTAGGGCTATTACGCGTTTCTCTACTACTATCGCCTCTGTCAGGTTTTCAACTAAAGTTGTTTTATTTGCCCTATCCATGAAGACTGCTAAGTTTGATGGTAAGGCCGTAATATACCATTCACATCATACTTCTTCGCTGGGTTGGGAAGCAGTGGGAATTTTGTTGAGGATCTTATTGAATCGTAAATTGAAATATTTGATGAGTTCTCTAGCCTCAGTTTTAAGATTGGATAAGTCACTGGTTAACGTTGTCGTTGATCTGTCATCACCAAACTTGGTGAGGAATTTATTTTGAAAGATGTCCCAACTTGTGATAGACCCAGAGGGTAATGAAAAGTACCATGATCCGACTGTTCCTTGCATTGTATAGGGAAAAATCCGGACAACAGCGTCCTCGTTGGTATCTCCGTTGAGATTGACAGAAAGCATGAAATTGTTAATGTGCTCTTCAGCTAGCATGCCTGCTTCTGGATTGAATTTGGGTAGCCATTTCTCAGGATGGGCCGGTATTTGGCTCAGGGGTGGAGGCATTAAAGCTGCTCCAGGATTGTTCCATGGAGACTGGGCCATTGTTGAGCTGCTAGTAATTGAAAGTGCAGAGGATGATCCCTGAGGCTGGGAAGATGAAGATATTATGATCTTAGATGATTGAAGAAGAGGGGTTGTGGAAGGTGGATGAGTGGTTTGGAATGAAGATGTGGGTGGTTGACTTCGCGGTGAGGGAGTTGAAATGGACGATGTAGATGAAAGAGTCTCACTGTCAGACTGTTGTGGTGTTTTCCTTGCTCTTTTCCTGGTGGGGAGAGGGAATTCAGTTGGCTGGATGTCAATTTTTTCGCTCTTTAATATGGTCAGGGGATGAGCAGGATTGTACTGCGAAGTCATGCTGCTTTGAGATTTATCTGACCCCAGTGTAAAAATAGAAAATCCCTGGAGTTTGTGAATCAGAGTTTGAACTTCAGGGGTTTCAATGGTAGATTGGTCTGAAACATTAGGGTATGTAGCAGCGGTTAATACTCGAGCAACTTCTGACTCTGGATTTAAAAGTACTGGGGAAGTCGGGGGAGTTGATGAGGGTGATTTACTCTCAGAATGGTATTTAGATTTTGATTTAGGTTCCATTCATAGTTCAGGCCCTCCTTCTAGTGCCAAATATGTTAAAGCCCCAAAAATCGGGTCGACAACAAGGGGGATACCCACCCGGTCCGGACCTTGGTTGGCAGCTCCTTATCTGTTTGGTATAGCGGGTCCGAATGGGGATAATGGGACCAGTTTCCCAATTTAAGGGTGTGTGTGTGTGTAGAGTTGAATGATGCTGATCTAAGAGTACTTAAAGCTAATTTAATTCAGATTTTTAAACTAACTCTATGCTATTGTAATCTAATGAGAAACAACACATCTAATCTACGCTAACCCGGGGTGTATATCTTCTATTATGTGATCTAAAGAGATTTCAAACAATAACTGGTAATAAAGATCATTCAACTATCATAAGAATAGAATTCAATTAAGATAAGCCACTTTGAATAAGAAGTTAGGCAAAACAATTGTGAACAACATATCGCATAATAAGCTATTCATATATCAGACATAAACAAATGACTCCGCCGTACAGAAGTGCCAAATGGTAACTCATACATTCATGCAATGACATATAAACAACTGAAAACTGTAAATCACTTCAAGAATATAAGCAGAAATGACCAAGAGATAAAAGTACCATTTATGACTAATCCTACTCATAAACTTCAAGAAAAAACGATTTATCTCTACTTGTTATAACATCTACTAAGAGTACAAAAGTGCAACATCAGTAGCAGACATCAAATGAAAACATTAATAAATCTTGATCCATCCATTCATCAAAACCTCCTCTGAGGGTGCAGAAGTGCATGTTCCGAGGACAAGCTTTTGACAAATTTCTGGACCCTTCTCTAAATGCCTAAGAAGGGTTTAAGTACTGCTAACTAATTAACTTAATTACATAAATTTAGGATACGGTTTTAAATGAACGCCCTTCTGATAAAGCAAAACTATTTCTAAAAAATTAAATCTAATTCTAAACTATTTCTGTATTTTCTCCTTAGTGCTGCAAGCACGCAACATTCGCCATGGCAAGAGTCGGCCGGTTGCCTTCCGCTTTTGTTTGAGCTATGAAAATAGAAATAACAAGCGCTGACACTACTTTCTGGTAAACTAGAAGATATTTTCAAGAATCTTTCTCTGGCTGGGTGTATTCACTGCGTGTATACTTTGTAATGATCCAAATTTCTCTCAAACTGATTCTGCTTATGCTATTTCGTTTTTCGGCCTTGTGAATGACTGAAAATGTTAGAGACTTTACTCTTTGAATAATTTTCTGCATCGAAAACTGCCTCCATTCTTCATTCCGGGCTTTTCTGGTGCGTAAGCTTCAGGATTTTTTGTAAACATGCTGCTTTTGTGCACCTTTGACTCTGAGCTTTAGGTGGACTATTGACATCAGCATCTATTGAGTTATACTCTGGAATCTGTTGTCCTGTCACATGCAGCATCCGTTTCTAAAGGGATTTCTTCTCTGTTCTCCGAGCATTGAAACTTTCCCCTTTTCCTTAGATGTTTCCTACACATTGCTTCATGTTATTTCCTGTCTTACAGTTTACGCAAAGGAAAAGAGTAATGATAATAAATATTGACATGAAATCTTTAAGCTCTTATGAATGCATAATCATGACATCCACATCAAACTGACTCTTCGAGAAACACAAGACTGTCCTTCCTGAATACTTCGGCGTACAATCATTAATTTCTTTTAAGGAGCGCGCCTAATTTTGGTTAACAGAGAAATTTCCTTGAATACTGCGCCAAGGAAAATTCGCGATGGGCGATTTCTGCGACTCGCATCGCAGCATCGCGGATCGCGTCGTCAAGATGTGTCATCACAGAAAATCACGATCGCGAATTTTCACAAATCGTGTTGATCACATATCGTAGCATCACAGATCGTAGAATCACAGATCGCAGCATTTAGTCATTCAGTCATTGTGTGCTACTTACGCGATGTTGCGATATGCGACGTCGCATATCAGCCGTCGGAGATTTCTTAAGTTTTTTCATTTAAGGGCGCTTCATAATGAATGCAATGTGATGAATTTCGCGTCGCTCCTTCGCAGTTTATTATGCTCATAATAAAACGTTTCATTCCCTTTTCGCGATTCGATAAAGCTTAAAGGAGTTAAATACAAAAATTTTCATAAAAATGTTTGTTTGGATTTTTATTAAGGGTCCCCATTTCCTAGGTGTTATTGCTAATATCAAACAAAGAGGGGGGTTGTTGGTGGCCACAACAGATCCCAAATATGCCATTGAGTCATCCTTGTCCCCAACACTCTCCTGTCATGAAGAATTCCCTTGATAATAGGAGGCCAAGCCATTATGGTCAACATGAAGCACCTGTTGCAACACTCACTATCCAAATTGGTATAGCACTTGAAGCCCTCTATATGCCATCCCTAAAGAATGAAAAATGATCATATAAAGCCATTTCTATCTCCCCATGCAGATGCTCTGTTGGGTTATCCATCTCGTGTACTTGAAGGGTCGGCACATGAATATACAATCCAACTCTTGTGGAAATAAATCATTTCCTGCACAAGCTTCCCTTCAAGTTCCCCTGTTGGTAATCCCTCCATGTTAGTGAAGTCCCCCATGCCAATAAATAATCACTAAAGTATAATGGAAGGTAAAAGTTATTTCCCCTTGTCAAACCCAGCTCACCCTAAAGGTAGTTGAACTGTCAAGAACTGTGATGCCAGGGTTCCTAGCCCATCACAGGAAGAAACTACCTTTTAGACCCTACGACACTCTATTCATGAATAATTGTATAACATGATCTTACCATATCCTCACATCCTATAAATCTCAGTCATAATTTACGTGATGGTCGAGATTATGCCAAAACTTCCAAGGGGACTCAACAATTCCCATGCTTATCACTTACCGTTGACTGAAATCCTGAACAACCACATGCCTTGCTATATGATGAAGATCTTGGTGATCCCCCATGTGTTAACCTCATAATGAACTAGATCACTGGCTATCCCAACCGTACTCACTAAATAATGGAGTGTCCCCCACATCAATTGGATCCTTGGTTCCCATAACTATACTAGAGGTCCACAACTCCCACACCTCATGGGTTGCCACTGTGTAGCACTACGACCTACTACAACCCATCTGGTCCTCATCTCTAGGATCTGACCCTGTATGTGATGTAGGAGCGTCTGGTCGATAGGGTGAAGACCGAGAGAGGGCGGACAAAGTTTCTGAAGAAGATTGGGAAAGATGAACAGTTCGACAAATGGACAACAAGCCTGTCAGAGTTCTTACGTTTTTATTTTATTTTCTTCCATGGTCAACTACAGCATTAGATTCTGTTAGCTTAATTTCTATTTATTTTATTTTAACTGTAGTAGCAGGTCTTAATTAGAGTTTTTAAAATTAAATTAATATCAATAAGCAATGTAAACATCAAACCCTTATGGAACAAAGGAGACAAAGTAAACAAGCAAATAGTCAAGTAAAGTAAGTTTATAGTAACTTCCAAGCAAACTGTAATGGAATAACTACCAACAGTTATCTAACTGCCTGAAACTATTGTATAAAAGGACAGACGAAATAACCCAGAAGGGTTTAGCAGCGAAGCATTTGAAAGAGAATAAGAGAAATACAATCAATTTCCTTCATCAAAATTCAGTGCACAAATAAACATACGATTGCAATATTTATGTCCTCTATAATAGAATTCACATATATATTACTGTACATTCAATTCATTCCAGGGAAATACAGTGACAGGGTTTCACGACCCCCAAAAGTCTAATGACTAGCCGAGACCGAGAGTGAGCATAAGGCGAGAAGAAACAAACAATATTGCAGGATACAACAGTCCATAGTCGAAACCGGGTAAGCACCAGAACCGAACTTAAATACATATTACATACCACTGTATATTACATTGCAAATCTATCGAACTCAAAATTACATGAAAGAACCGTGCAACGAGGGTTCGTTGAACCATGCCACAAAATAAAAGACTTCACAGAAACCCTCCAAGCTACGGCTACGGGTTTGGAGCCAACACAAACACTAGACTCGACATCTATCTAATATATAGACCACAGACGCAAGTAAATACAGCAAGGACGAAGAGCCACGGAAGAAACTGAGATAAGAACAGAGCTACCCAGGAGATATCGACCGAAACCCTTGCGAAGTCACGGAACTGGTCACCTGCAACCGCAACAGAAGATTGAGGTTAGGGTTTGTAGGTAATCAAAACCCTCGCACCAGAAAAACAACATCACGAAGTTGTAAAGAAACTAATGGAAAACGAAAACCTGTGTATGGCTGAGCAGAATAGCCATACCTGAAGTGAGCCGAACCCATAAGCTCGTAGAAACGAAGTGGAAACCTGACCACAGAGGGGCTGCGGAATGTTAGCACCAGCTTGAATAGAGAATAACGAAATATAGAAAGAAACAATATATTACCTGATGTTACAGTGCCGAGCGCTGGAGAAGGACCAGGTGCAAGACCATCGAACTGCGCACTTGTCAACAGAGTAAACCAGATAACCCTCACTACCAGCATTCACCACGAATTCATAAAAGAAATTACTAGAACAGACAGTATGAATAGGATTAGAAACCAGTAATGCTCACACAGTCATGAAAACAAGCTGAATGCATAGTGGAAGAACCATAACTCACCAATAAAGCCTGAATCAAATACACCGACGAGTTGACAGAGTTAAACCACATTGTTTTCCCATAAAACCATTGGAATTTCAACAGTGTATCACCACAGGCGGAGAAAAACCAGAGGCGGAGCCGAACACCAGAGCGAAACCACAGAGAGCAAAGTGACGGGGTGAAAATGACCGAATAGGCGCGAACCAGCAATGAAAAGGGAGTAAGTGAAATTAGGGTTTGGTAACTTCGAGGAGGACAGGTGTCGCAGGCAAAGACAAGGCAAGTACCGTGGGTTGATTAATAATCACCTACCAAATAAATTGCAATCACACCATATCCGAATCAAAATATCAGTGAAGGTCCACGTAGGTTGGGCTAGCGTGGGACCACGTGGGCTGGCCACATCAATTGGTATCAAAGCCAGGTTTCTTTTATATATATATATATAGAGGAAGATGGCAGAAGGGCAAGCGCCAAGACGAGGACGTGGAAGAGGTGCATGTAGAGGAGCAGATGAAGGATTGAGGGAACAGATTAGAGTTCTTACAGCTTGCTTGGAAGCAGTGGAAGTGGGTAGACGAAGAGACCTAGAACTGGGAGATGACTGTGAGGAAGAAGCAGTAGCTGCTACAGAGGGGTCTGATGAAGAAGCTCCAGAATTGAGACTGTTGCGTTCAATTTTATTGCCCAGCAGCAAAACCAAAACAGAGATTTCAAATTATGATGGTAGTCTGTCTGCTGATATCCTATTGGATTGGATAAGCGAACTAGATAAATATTTCGAAAATGAGGAAGTTAAGGAGGATAAGAGAGTCAAGTTCGCTGCTACTAAGTTGAAGGGACATGCCCTCTTGTAGTGGGACAATGTCCAAGCAGACAGAAAAAGACTGAACAAATTACCCATACAAAAATGGTCAAGAATGGTAGCAAAATTGAAAGGCAGATTTCTGCAGAAAGATTACCAGGTTGAACTATGTCGGTGAGTACAGAATTTGAGACAGAAAGGTATGACTGTCAAAGAGTATACGGAAGAGTTCTACCGGGTAAATCTACATGCTGGTTATATGGATGAAACTCTAGAAAAAACAGCGAGGTATGTCAATGGCTTGAGGATGGAAATTCTGGATGAAATTAGCATTCTTTCTCCCCGAAGTATTGAAGAAGCCTTTCAGAGTGCTGTGAAGGCTGAGGAGAAAATTAATCGGAAGCAGAATAACAGGAGAGGAAGAGGGAATGGTAGAGGACGAGGACAGTCCTACGGTAGAGGAAAGAGTGTTGCGAACAGCGAAGAAGGCAACAGCTCAAAAACTTCAGGGATAGCAGACAAAGGAGACAGCACTAGAGGAGGTCGGTCATATCAGCGAGGACGAGGGAATGGCCGCGGAAGAGGGACTAGTTTCCAGTGCTAGAGGTGTCAAAAATGGGGGAATCGATCCTTTGAATGTCCAGAAGTTGAGTAGATAGGTCAGAGGGGAACATATATGATTCAGCCTGAAGAAGCTGAAGCAAAACCACGGGAAGTGGAAGACATGGCAGAAATGGGAGAAGCATTGATTTTGAACAAAGTGCTGTTAAAGCCAACCAAGGAAGTGGCTGAACCAACACAGCGCAAGTCACTGTTCCGGATAGTCTGTAAATCGCATGGAAAATGCTGCAAGGTGATAATAGACAGCGGGAGTACAGATAACTTGGTTGCCACTGAGATGGTGGAAAAACTGGGGTTGAAGTGGCTGAAGCACCCCACACCTTACAAGGTGTCGTGGCTGCAGAAAGGCCACCAGCTGTTGGTTGATGAACAATGCGAGGTAGAGTTTCGCATTGGCAAGTACCACGATACAGTGGTCTGCGATATTATGCCAATGGACGTGTGCCACATACTGCTCGGAAGACCATGGCAGTATGACAGGAAGGTGACACACGATGGGAAAACTAATTGTTATAAGTTTACGAAGGATGGGGTCAAACACACACTTGTACCCATCAAAGAGGAAGATTCAGCAGAATCAAGTGGAACAAAGGTGCTATTAATGGGAGGAAAACAGTTCATAAAGCAGGTTGAGGAAAATGAAATTAATTTTGCAGTGGTGAGGAGGATGAAGCCAGTATTACTGAACTTAGAGAAATCAGAATTGCCTAAAGAAATACAAGAGCTGTTAGAAGAATTTCAAGACATTGCGGCTGATGAGTTACCTGATAAGTTGCCTGCTAAAAGGAGCATCAGCCACCACATTGATTTTATACCAGGAGCAAGCTTGCCAAACAAGGCAGCGTACAGAATGAGTCCAAAGGACAATGAAGAAGTACACAAACAAGTATAGGAGTTGTTAGATAAGGGACTGATCAGAGAGAGTTTAAGCCCCTGTGCAGTACCTACAGTCCTAGCGCCCAAGAAGGGTGGAGAATGGCGAATGTGTACAGATTCGCGGGCTATAAACAAGATCACCATTCGATACAGGTTTCCCTTGCCTAGGACGGATGACATGATGGACTGTCTCAGTGGGGCAGCATATTTTACAAAAATAGATCTGAAAAGTAAGTATAATCAGATCAGGATTAGAGAAGGAGACGAATGGAAGACAGCCTTCAAGACCAACGAAGGACTGTACGAATGGCTGGTTATGCCATTTGGGTTGAGTAATGCTCCAAGTACTTTTATGAGACTAATGAATGAAATGTTAAAGGAATTTATTTGAAAATTCGTGATAGTCTATCTGGACGATATTTTAATTTTTAGTAGGACGAAAAAAGAGCACCTTCAACATATTTGAAGAGTATTCGAGAAGCTGCAGCAGAACAAACTGCTGATAAATTTGAAGAAATGCACTTTCTTACAGAAGGAGTTAATTTATCTGGGATTTGTAGTGGTAGAGAATGAGTTAAAAATGGACCTAGAGAAGATTACGGCGATCATAAGTTGGCCGTCACTGAAGAATTTATTCGAGGTACGTAGCTTTCACGGTTTAGCAAGCTTTTATAGAAAGTTCACTAAGAATTTTAGTGAAATCTACACGCCAATGCTAGAGACCATCAAAAAGGCCAACCAACCTTTTTGCTGGACTAAGGCGGCAGAAGACAGTTTCCAACTTCTGAAGCGGAAAATAATGGAGAGGCCAATCTTGAGGCTGCCCGATTTTAGCAAACCTTTTCAGGTTCGGTGTGATGCAAGCGGGACAGCTATTGGCGCTGTACTCAGTCAAGAGGACAAACCAGTGGCGTTCTTTAGTGACAAACTAAATGAAAGTCGGCAGAAGTATTCGTCATACGACAAAGAATTCTATGCAGTGGTTCAAGCCTTGAAGCATTGGAGGCACTACTTACTAGGTAATGAGTTCGTTTTTTTCTCTGATAATTCTGTGTTACAGTACATAGCACAGCAGCACAAACTGAACCATAAGCACGCCAAGTGGGTGGAGTACCTGCAAAGTTTTACTTTTGTGTTGAAGCACATAAGTGGGCAAGCCAACAAAGTGGCGGATGCTTTAAGCAGAAGAGCCTTGCTCTTACAGGAAAGTGGCATACAGGTGATGGGATTTGAGTATTTGAAGGATTTGTACCAGATGGACACGGATTTCAAGGAAGCCTTTGAGGCATGCCAAAATCTTGTCTTAAGGAATTCAAGCCCATGGCTAGATTTTAATTTACAGGAAGGATTATTATTTCGAGGTGGACAGCTATGTATTCCGGATTGTTTGATGAGGGAAAATTTAGTAAAAGAGAAACACAGTGGCGGTTTAGCAGGACATTTTGGCGTTGATAAAACGTTGGAACAGCTAGGACATTTTTATTACTGGCTGAAAATGAGTCGGGACGTACAGAGGTATGTAACCAGGTGTAAAATCTGCCAACTGGCGAAAGGACACAGCTAGAATACTGGATTATACACACCCCTGCCAGTTCCAAGCAGGCCGTGGGATTCAATCAGCATTGACTTTGTCCTAGGATTGCCTAGAACGCAGCAGGGATATGATTCAGTGATGGTGGTGGTAGATAGGTTTTCAAAGATGGCTCATTTCATTCCTTGCCGGAAGACTAGCGACGCCACAAACGTGGCACATCTCTTCTTCACAGAAGTAGTTCGATTACATGGCTTACCTAAAACTATAGTTTCAGACAGGGATGTGAAATTTACAGGGCATTTTTGGCGCACCCCGTGGAAAAAGCTGGGCACACAGTTAAATTTCAATTCTGCGTATCACCCGCAGACTGATGGACAGACAGAGGTAGTGAACAGGAGTTTGGGCAACTTGTTACGAAGCTTGACAGGAGAAAACTCGCGATTGTGGGATCGCGCTCTTGCCCAGGCAGAATTCGCTTATAACAATTCGCCTAATCGGAGCACCAGTCTTAGCCCATTCCAAATCTTGTATGGTATGCATCTGCGAGGAGAACATGAGTTACGAGATTTGGGACAGCTAGAAAGGAGAAGTGCAGATGGGGAAGATTTTTCCGAAGCAATGAGCGAACTGCATGAGAAAGTCAAATTGAGATTACAGGACAGCACACAGAAATATAAGCAGCACGCAGACATAAAGCGGCCTGAGGTACATTTTGAGATTGGAGATGAAGTCCTTACGCATTTGCGCCGGGAACGGTTTCCTAAGGGTACGTATAACAAACTGAAGTTCAAGAAAATCGGCCCATGCAAAATTCTGCGCAAATTTTCAATGAATGCATATGAAATTCAGCTGCCATCTGATATAGGTATATCACCCATATTCAACGTGGCAGACCTGTTCCCATATCATGCCCAGGTGGAAGATGAAAGAATGGTACAGCCACAACGGAACACCCAGTTCAAGAGCAGTCTTTGGAAGAAACAGTTACCGTCGGTCAAGACCCACGAAATTGAAGGAATCATCAGCACGCAGGTAGCCAAGAAGACGCACAGGAAGGAGTATTTGCGTTATCTCATCAAGTGGAAGGACTGTCCAATGGAGGACAGCTCCTGGCTCGACGAGACACAGATTCGGAAGGCGGGCTACTCGGTGGAGGAACTCATGGAACGGAGCCATGAGATCTCTCTTTTACCCTGGCAGCCTGATGTAGGAGCATCTGGTCGACAGGGTGAAGACCGAGAGAGGGCGGACAAAGTTTCTGAAGAAGATTGGGAAAGATGAACAGTTCGACAAATGGATAGCAAGCCTGTCAGAGTTCTTACGTTTTTATTTTATTTTCTTCCATGGTCAACTACAGCATTAAATTCTGTTAGCTTAATTTCTATTTATTTTATTTTAAATGTAGTAGCAGGTCTTCATTAGAGTTGTTAAAATTAGATTAATATCAATAAGCAATGTAAACAGCAAACCCTTATGGAACAAAGGAGACAAAGTAAACAAGAAAATAGTCAAGTAAAGTAAGTTTATAGTAACTGCCAAGCAAACTGTAATGGAATAACTACCAGCAGTTATCTAACTGCCTGAAACTATTGTATAAAAGGACAGACGAAATAACCTAGAAGGGTTCAGCAGCGAAGCATTTGAAAGAGAATAAGAGAAATACATTCAATTTCCTTCATCAAAATTCAGTGCACAAATAAACATACGATTGCAATATTTATGTCCTCTGTAATAGAATTCACATATATATTACTGTACATTCAATTCATTGCAGGCAAATATAGTGACAGAGTTTCACGACCCCCAAAAGTCTAATGACTAGCTGAGATCGAGAGTGAGCATAAGGCGAGAAGAAACAAACAATATCGCAGGATACAACAGTCCACAGTCGAAACCGGGTAAGCACCAGAACCGAACTTAAATACATATTACATACCACTGTATATTACATTGCAAATCTATCGAACTCTAAATTACATGAAAGAACTGTGCAACGAGGGTTCGTTGAGCCAAGCCACCAAATAAAAGACTTCACAGAAACCCTCCAAGCTACGGCTACGGGTTTGGAGCCAACACAAACACTAGACTCGACAGGTATCTAATATATAGACCACAGACGCAAGTAAATACAGCAAAGATGAAGAGCCACGGAAGAAACTGAGATAAGAACAGAGCTACCCGGGAGATATCGACCGAAACCCTTGCGAAGTCACGGAACCGGTCACCTGCAACCACAACAGAAGATTGAGGTTAGGGTTTGTAGGTAATCAAAACCCTCGCACCAGAAAAAAAACATCACGAAGTTGTAGAGAAACTAATGGAAAACGAAAACCCGTGTATGGCTGAGAAGAATAGCCATACCTGAAGTGAGCCGAACCCATAAGCTCGCAGAAACGAAGTGGAAACCTGACCACAGAGGGGCTGCGGAATGTTAGCACCATCTCGAACAGAGAATAATGAAATATAGCAAGAAACAATATATTACCTGATGTTACAATGCCGAGCGCCAAAGAAGGACCAGGTGGAAGACCATCGAACTGTGCACTTGTCAATAGAGTAAACCAGATAACCCTTACTACCAGCATTCACCATGAATTCATAAAAGAAATGACCAGAACAGATAGTATGAACAGGATTAGAAACCAGTAATGCTCACACAGTCACGAAAACAAGCTGAATGCATAATGGAAGAACCATAACTCACCAATAAAGCCTGAATCGAATACACCGACGAGTTGACAGAGTTAAACCACATTGTTTTCCCATAAAACCATCGGAAGTTCAACAGTGTATCACCACAGGCGGAGAAAAACCAAAGGCGGAGCCGAACACCAGAGCGAAACCACAAAGAGCAAAGTGACGGGGTGAAAATGACCAAATAGGCGCGAACCGGCAGTGAAAAGGGAGTAAGTGAAATTAGGGTTTGGTAACTTCGAGGAGGACAAGTGTCGCGGGCAGAGACAAGGCAAGTACCGTGGGTTGATTAATAATCACCTACCAAATAAATTGCAATCACACCATATCCGAATCAAAATATCAGTGAAGGTCCACGTAGGTTGGGCTAGCGTGGGACCACGTGGGCTGGCCACATCAGTATGTATACCATAGATGGACCCAAAGTATCACAAATGTCTACCAACCATGCTAATATACCCTAGTCCTACCAAGCCATGCAGTGAAATATTCTATCCTAACTCCTAATGATATACCTGTACACTTCTCAGATTCTAGATACACTCCTTTAGATGAATTCTACAATCCACTATCCCTTGGGTTCATGTAATGCCTCATACTGTCTCATAATAAGTGCATCATACAACTCCCTCACAATTGACTCCCAAAGTGTGAGCTCTGAGATGAATGGTATACCACCCCTGTAGAAGATCACCTCATCTCCTATCTTGTGGATACCAACTCATGTATTGACCTTGCTCTTCCATCAGGGAATCCATATCGGGCCCCTGATGCACTAAATATTATATATTTGTCTCAAGAAAGTCTCCCAGGTTTTGTTATCCACAATGTAGGCCTTAATAGGACAGAACAGGGCTCTCCTCAACTTTCGGCAATATTAATGAGTGAGAGGTGTGTGAGTTCTAATGGGTATGATCAAGAACCTGTGTGCACACTCTTGGCCTATCCCATGACCAATCCACTCTCCCAATCTAGGTATGTCCATCACAATTCAATGCCTCACATCCTCATCAAGAAATCTCCTTGCTAGTATAACTTCCTTAGTCTACAATGCAACCCCACATGCTACTATATATAAGCAGGTATCCTTGGGTCCCTTGGCATATAGTGACACCCACTCGTACAACTATATTCACCAAGGAACCCTGCTATAGGTTGTTTCATCATCCTGGATCAACTGGTATCCCTCTTGTATCGATGTGTACATCACTCTATGAGGTTATTTATTGTGATGTGAAGCACTCCTCCAACAACCTAGTGCAACACTATGAATCACTATGCACCACTGTGCACCTTTGTGCTCCACTACATATCAGTGTGCACCTTTGCATGTCCCTATACACCCATGGGTGCCAATACTCCTAAATCTATGTCTCTAAGTTCCGACTAGAATCCTATCACTACCACCATACCCACCCTCTCATCTCCATACTCTCGGATGAGTGTACCACCCCTCTTAGTCCTCCTTGAAATATTTGACACACAAATTCCCCCTATGTGCCTATGGTGATGTCACTAGGATGTTTCTCCTTCATTACCACAGTGCACCATATATCCACCGAAAATCCTCCTCTCCATACGAGAAACTATCCAGTGGCCTGCCTATGCCACCTCTTATGAAAACCTCCCACCAAGGTACACTAATCATCAAATGACCCCATGCAAGACCAACATGCCAAGATGACTCACAGAGTCTATCGCCTCCCCTATTAGTTTAACCTTTCATTGGTTTTTTCTAGAACTTTGATGTGAATATTTAAATGGGGGTGAGTCCGATCTTTAGATCTACCATCCTGCTAGTACAATGACAAACCCAATCCATAAAGTGATGGGGAGTCCCACTTGGAACCCAATGATGGTCTAGCCCTGGATCCCCTCTAGAAAATCATAGCCCCTCTTAAGCTATGCTCCCAACCACAGATGAATGCAAGAACCTAGCCAACTCCACCAAGAACCAACTCAATACTTCTTGCCACCGAAGCCCATGAGAGGGTTCAAATGCAAGAACTCAAGAGTACATAAAAAATCCATCATGTGAGTGTTGTGCCCTACAGAACTCATGTTGCCTTGTCTCACTGACCTTGTCAACATACAAAATCTATCTAGGTGTTGAAGACTCAGAATTTTGGTGCTCCAACATGGAGGATAACCACCCAGTTTGGACCTTGAAAGCAGCTTCTTTTCTATTTGGTGTGGTGGCTCCAACTGAGGATGATGGGACCAGTTTCCCAGTGTAGGTTTGAAATTGATGATGGGTGGAAAGTGATTGCAATAAGAATAATGATAAATAAATAACCTATTCTACCATGCAAATCTCTAATTAACTTAATATAATATAAACCCAATGTATTATGTGTGATATGCGATCTAAAAAAAAAGGTATTTGTTTGGTACGTCATAATAAAGATCAGTCACATGTTAAACAAAGATGATAACATGTAAAGCTAATTCCTTTCACTAAATAGATAGTTAAATAAATGTGGAAATTATATTGCATATATTTAATGATCATATACGAAAATAAATGCTTTCAACTAAGTATTATACAATATTGCAATTAACAGATAATAGAATGAACATACTCCATATATAATTCATGAAACAAAATGTTATCACTAATCTAATAAAATAGAACTAATCATACAAGATAAAAGTACCATATGTGTGAGGCTCTGCTCATTTGACTAGTGACATAGATGAGCTCCTTCCTTCGATTAGATTATTCCCCAAGCATATAGAAGTCCATCAACAAAAGAAAGTAATTTGATATTCAAAAGAAATGAACATGTTCCATAATTTCATCAAGGCATCTACAAACTTACAAAAGTGCATTCTTTGCAAATGTTTTTTGACAAAATCGTGGACCCTTCTCTAAATGCATGAGAAGGGTATAAATACTAACTAATTAAAGTTTAAAAATATATTATACAAAATATCTGAGGAGGTTTCAAACAACATTCCTCTTAACTAGTAACCAACTCTAAAAATAAAATCGATTTGATGACTCAAGGCTATGCAAATGTCTTGTTGTCTGCCAACTTTTCTTTAAGATCACATATGTTGAACATTAGTTTTACTTGACAAGGTGCTCTGAATTGCATTATGACCTATCCTACAAAGATGACATCTGTAAGAGGTGGGAGAATTCTTTGCGTTGAATCGAGTGAACAATTCAGTGTCATAATTTGGTTGTGAGGTTTGACAACAAATTTCCAATATGCCTACTAGTTGGTCTTTGATAATTTCATGATTGCCTCTATTTGGATTTTCATCTTTTCTTTCCAGTTTTTATTCAAGTCTTTCAAATCTGGCAGTGACTTTGGATTACCTTCTTTTATCATGTTGGTGTTTTGCAAAGTGTGATTGACTGCCTTTATTATATTCTTTTCCAGTCCTACTGCTCTTACTACTGCTAATTCTACCTGCTTAATTTGTCCATCCCAATCTATGAATAATATGTCTTTGTGTGTTTCTTCAATCTCTGGCATATTATCACTTCTTCCTTCTTCAGATTCTTTCCATTCAATATAGTCAGAGATCTTAGTATTTAAGTCATTAAACTCTGTTCTCTGATCAATTTCCTTATTTGTTGATTGATCACTGGTATTCAAATAAGGGGTGATATGGGACATTTTCTAGCAGAATAGATCTTGTTGTTTTGACATAATGGAGTTTAGATCCAATGCCTCTATGATGAACTCATCAATAGTGGTGACATCTTTATATTTCGCCATAGTCTCCTCCAACTCTTAGTTTTGCATATTCTTCACTGAGATATCTACTTCGTGGCTTATCCTAAGTAATTCCATACTTTCATACAATTATACTATTTGTTCTGTGGTTTGCTTGTTCACATTTATTTTCTTGATTTCCAGTTGTTTCTCAATCTATGCTATCCTTTCTTCTCTTTCCCTTAACAAAAGTGATACTTCAGTGGCCTTATCAATGGTGGCAGTAGCATATGCCCCCGCAAATTGTGACAATCTGGTTAAATTTTCAGTTGGATTTGAAGGAATATCCTTCTAGACTATATCCATTGGTTCATTCCCTAGTGGGATTTAAGGTGTTTCCACTTTACTTCTCTTCCTCTATCTTCTTACTATAGCCTTATGTAGTGAGCTTTAGAATAAATCTAAAGGAGGTATTTCTATAACCTTTAGCATAAACTTAGACGTCGGAAATGTATGTATTATTTCTACATTCTCTGAATTTGTCCCTTGCTCGTTCATTGGCTCAGACTCTGAAACATTCTAAGTTTGTTTTGGAGTATGATATCCCATAGTTTTGTGGACATCTATTTGTTTAGTATTATCTTGGAGTTTTTTATTAAACTGGTCCCATTCCTGCTCCATGTCGCTACTTTTTCCTTTGGGAGTGGTATCCTGAGTTAAGTCAATTTTGACCTGTCTCTCAACTGACTTTTTGTTAGATTTTGTTGTAGCCTATGTTTCTTGTGTCTTCCCTGTGTTCTGAACTACATTCACTTGAGTTTCTATTCGAGAATTTGGTCCCTCTTTGTTAATGGTCACACTAGGTGTAGGTTTTTCATTAGTTCTTAACAAATCCAACGGGATTGTTTCAAGCCTCTAATTTCTAAATTCTTGAAACCTTTTGAGGTTGTCAGGATTCAAACTCACCTTTTCCCAATTTAATGCTTGTTTGAATTACCCATCGGATTGTAATAAATCTTCAAATTCATGATCTTCATGGATAAAGGGTGTGACCTTTAGTGACTGTTACACTGAAATTTGTCACCATGACTATCTGCAGTTAATATGGCTCCATCAATAGTCATAT
>APFE031168975.1:0-14521 GCA_000404065.3 Pinus taeda | reverse complement strand
GCACTTGATGTTTGAATTCCTTCTCCTTCCCTTGGCTTTGCTACACTTTCCTTATCCTTTTCTTCCTGTGCCACCTATTTTTGCATTTCAACAGCTTGCTCAGCAGTCGACATTGGTTCTTGTGTAACAACGTCGACTACGACTTCCACTTCGTTCGTCCATTAATTTCTCCAATACTGTGGTAGGTGACATTGGTTCTTGTGTAACAACATCGCCTGCAATTTCTTATAGTGCCGGCAATTCTTCCATAAGTTTAGTGGTTGACGTTGGTTTTTGTGTAACAATGTCAACTGCAGTTCTTTCCACTTCCATTGCTCCTACTTCCAAGTCAACAGTCGACATTGGTTCCTGTGTAACAATGTCGCCTGCATCCCCTTCTACCTCCATTGCTTCTTCTTCCAGGTCAACAAATCGTTGCTATTTTTTGTGTAACAATGTGGTCTGCGGCCCTTTCCTCTATTGGAGATTCTGTTGTAGCCTACTCCATCGATAATTCCTCCAATTGTTCGACAGTCGATGCTGGTACTTGTATAACAATGTCAATTGCGGCTTCTTCCTTTGCCACTGATTCCTCTTCCTCTCTTGCTAGCATCATGGCCGCAAGTTCCTCTTATGCTAATTCAGTGAATTGTGGTCAAGCCACAGAAGTCTGTGGCAGGGCATGCACTACCAACAACCTGACAAGCTCGTGGTTTGTGAGGACCGCCAGCGGTTGACGCGATCGACGAGCAGACTGTGCCATCAACTAAAGGTTATTCCATAAGAAATATGGCATATCTAGAGAATGCACACGACGGAGTTGAAAGCATGCAAGAAGTTTAAATTGGTATTTGAACAAGGTAGCCAGCTGACCTTCACAAGTAATGTATCGCACCACAAAGTATGCGACTTGGCCCATGGATGTGGTAAGGATTTTCGATCGTATCCCTTTCCCTTTTGAACTACAGTTTCTCCTTCGTGCAAGTATGGTTCCGAATATTCTGTTAAGGGTGATTTCCGGGCGAACCTTTGCTGCCCACCTTGCGGCAACCCGTTAACAGTCGTGATAATTTCCTCTGTGACAAGAATGTCTAGCTCATGGACTCTAGAATAATTCTTGTCCAAGTTCAATGTGAATTCAACTGTAACGACTTCATCAAATACCTGCAACCTCTCAAAATAGGTATGCGACCCCGCATTTTGAAAAACCTGCCATACATCCAGGTGGCATCGGACCTGTGTTGTGTCTTCAGATTCATGCCTAACAACTTTCCCACCCATTCTCCAAATTGTTATGTAGCAACACTCGGAGTAGCAACAAAACCGTTGAGTAGAGCATTAGTTGGTAAAGTTGCGATGACAGGGATTGCGGTTGCAAGGGATGCAGTGAAAGGGAAATCCGGGCGGATGTAACCGGAGAATTCCATGGTGGATTATGGTAAATAATGGCAATTATTACAACACATTGGAAAGAACCATAATTCAATACAATCGTGAGTAGTTCAAGTTCCAATGCGTATGGATAAATGTGCAAGGTATGGTGGGTATCGGAATGATGATGTGAAATGTACGAGTTGGCGCGAGGTTCAACAACAATAATGACAGATAATCATTGCTATTAAATATGGCATGTTTATCATTAATACAATACCTCCCCCCAACTAAGGGATGACCGTCCACGGTCATGTCTAGTCATGTCATAGGTGAAATGTCAATCAAATCCACGAAGTAAGTTTGGAACGTACCTGGCAACTTATCTTGACGAAGTAACAGCACCAGAGGAGTAACAACACCAAAGGAGTAATTACTAATAACACCAGTGGATTTAGACAATCACGACGAATGAAGTAACAACACCAGAGGAGTAATAGCACCAAAGTAATTAGAGGAAATCGCAATGAATGAAGTAACAACATTGGCGGAGTAACAACACCAGTGTTCTTAGACGAAATCGCGACGAATGGAATAACATCACCAGTGTACTTAGACAAAATCGCAATGAACAGAGTAACAACACCAGTATAGTCAGGCAAAATCGCGACGAACGGAGTAACAACACCGGGGGAGTAACAACATTAATGAAGTACTTAGGTGAAATCAAGATCCGCAGAGTAGCAACACCAGAGGAGTAACAACACTAGTGGTGTATCAACACCGAGAAGTACTTAGATGAAATCAACATCCCGAGAGTAATAGCACCAGAGGAGTAACAACACCATTGGAGTAGCAACACCAGCGAAGTACTTGCAAGAAAAATAATGATAGAGTAGTAACAACATTTTATTGTGTGTGTATATATATATATATATATATCTGTATTTTTTTCTTTATAAAGCAAGAGGTGTAGAGGAAGAATTCTCTGCACTAACAATTTCAAAACCAAAATTATCAGAGAGATGTTTAATAAAGGAGTCTTTGTAAACTGGACGATGATACAATCTAAGGCGATGTCCATTTACAATCAGGGGAGTATGTGCCTCATCGATTGTTACGAGTCTAACAGTGCCATTATCAAACACTGTGTCAATTTCATATTGGTCCCATCCATCTAGAGCAAAGTTTTCTTTTAAAATCTTTGAATTGAGTGTCATAGAGCAACGCCCAATCTCCTCTTTGAAAAACCTTTTTCTTGATAAATTTGTCATGGCATTTATTTCGTTGTTGCTGATTTGCAACAATCTTCTCGACAACCACCAAACTAATTTCATCCAACTCGTTTAACTATTCTAGTCGGTGTTTTTGGGCTTCTGAAAGATCCAAACCTTCTTCAAGGGTTGCCATGAGCGTCTTAATTTTGAATTCCATTGGAAACAAAGGGGATTTCCCATAGACAAGCATGTATGTTGAAAATCTTGTTGTGTTCCGCCATGTTGTTCTATATGCCCTGTTGACCACTACGTGTCAATGACCCATAGCAGTACACCCCTTTTTTCCGCAAAAGGGATAGTGCCTGATCGATGTGTTCGTGTCGTCCAACTATCATCATCAGCTTGATCACCATCTTATAATGTGAACCCAATCTGCATGTGTGTAATGTAAATAATCTCAGTAGATCCATGTTGTGTATGTAATTACATATGTAAACCTATTTTTCTGGTAACAATCTACATTCTGGTAGGTTTTTTTGTCTCACTGATCCATTCTCGGATGGTCAACAGAGTTTTCCTTTAGCCTTAGCCCAATGCCGGAATGTATTTTGTCACTGGAATCTTAGGGGAGTCCTAGTGTTTTAGATCGAGTCTATGTAAAAGTGATTTGGGAATAATCTTAACTATTTGGTTAGGTTATTTTATTACAAATTGCTTGATTTGCTAGATTGTATATGTGTCACAGAAATGGGTAGTTTGTGAGGGTCTTTTGCAAATGGGTTTTATCCCTTGAGATGTAAAAAAGTGTAAAAATCATGATGTAGAGTGCCCTGAGGGTTGGAAAAATAATTTATCCCCTTGTAGGTTAATTAATTAAATTTTCTGGCCAAAATTAATTAAAATCCTAAGCCAAAAATTTAGTTAAGTCTAGGTCCTAGGTAAATTTAAATTCTGCGAGACATGCATGACATGTTCATCATGAGAATTATGGGAGCGATCGCATCGCGGATGAAGGAGCTTCGGAGCAGAGGGTTTCGATCACGGGCAACCTAGGCCTGATGGCCTAGGTTGAGGCAGCTCAGTTCGAGGTAGATCGCGTTGGCAGCTCCTGTCGTGGTGCAGGTCGCGACAGCTGGTGGAAGTTTCAAGGCGGATCGGGGTAGTTTTATTTTTTTACTGCTGCATTGGTTATCTTGTTTAAGCCGGCGATCTCAGGCAGGCAACAACAGGTAAGGGGCCGCTTGCAGTGTCAGTAATCGAATCTTTTATTTGATTTTTTACCATGGTAAAACCAAATGAAGCTGTTGACCTAAACCCGGCGCCTGAGGATATTTTGACGATGTGGGGGAAAGAGGCTACTGCCCAGAACGTAGTCAAGTTCTTCGGGTCAGATGGCAGCCATACACCCGCTGATCTGGCTACAGAAGGCGTTTGGAGCATCCAAGGCACAAAAGTGCAGTCAGAGGCAGAGTTAGGTTTGGCAGGACCGAGAATCAAAGGAAGGAAGGGTCTCCAGGCACCGGTAATATCGGAGAATGATCAGACCCAGGATCCAGCGTTTCCTCATGGCTGCAAAAGAAGATCCATCTCAGGCACAGTTCGCTTGTCAGGAGGGCTTGAAGATATCATTAACTTCCAACCAAAACAGGGCGTATGGAGGTCGGTTGGAGGGGATGCAGTTTCTGGAAGGGGTTCGTTGGAAGGAAGGCACCAGCCACCTGAAAGTGGGCGATCTCCCTTTAAGGAAACGCAGAAATCTGGTCCAAGCAATGAAAAATGCACCCTTGGAACAAATAAGGGTTTGAAGGCGGGGAAGGATGGCGGAACCCAAAGTGTTGGGAAGGAAGCAGAGGTATCGGGAACAGGAGCGAATGAGAAGAAGAGCTTGATTGAGGGCCGCCAGGGTTCTCTGGAGGACTTAGCGTTTAAAGACCAAGAGGCAAGGCAGGGTGGTCAACAGGACCTGAAGGAGGTTGAGAACCAAACCCCGATAGGAGAGGAAGAAGACCCTGCACAGAATAAGGCAGTTGGTAAACGTAAGAAGGAAAAACTTCTAAAAAAGAGGAAGGGTGGAGGTAATTTGGTCCTAGGCATGGATGTCCAGGTGGAAGATGCATTAGCTGTGGCGGAATGTACATTGGTGGGTAGAATTAGAGGGATGGAACTGTCAGGTAAATCTCTGAACCAGTGGGCAGAGGCCCAATGGAAGGACTCCCTTGCAACCTCGTTTAGAGTCACGGGACTGGTTAAGGGCTGGTTTATGGCCAGTTTCGACAAGAAAGAAGACGCGGATTGGATAGCAGAGAGGAACTGGGCGTATGGGAATCGCCCGATCCTGTTTAAGAGGTGGACGCCGCTTTTGACGCAAAGAAGGAGAAGGTGGACGAAATTCCAGTATGGGTTAGAGCCCCAGGTCTTCCGCCATTTCTGTGGGTGGAATCAGTGTTCAAATCCATAGGGGATGTAGTGGGTACATTCATTGAAGCTGATATGTCTTTTCTACACACTCATGAAAGAGCGATGGCCAGAATACTTGTTCGCCTAAAACCCAAGGATGGCTTATTAGAATCTATAAACTTACAGTACAAAGATTATGTGTATGAGCAGCCTTTGGACTATGAACACCTTCCTTTCAGGTGTCATAGATGCCATCTTTATGGGCATTTGGCAAGGGATTGCCCCTTGGGGAACTGCAGGAGAAGGCCGCAGAAGAAAGGTGAGCGAACGGGCAAAAATTCGAGGAAGGAGAAGGAGCCTGTTCCTGAGGACACCCAGGAGGATCCTGATATGGAGGGTATTCAGATCGAAAAGGAACCGACTATCAGTCAAACCACAAATATCGAGCCCGTTTTTCCCGCGACTCAAAGCCCGCTGGAGACGAAGACAGTGGATTTTTCATCTGAAAGAACTGATGTTGGTTTGGAGGACCCAAACTTTTTGCAACGTGATTTTGGTGAGCGAAAGGATAAAAATTCGAAGAAGGAGAAGGAACCTGCTCCTGAAGCCATCCAGGAGGAACCTGATAAGGAGGTTTCTCAGAGCGAAAAGGTCCCGGCGATCAGTCAAGCTACAAGGGTCAAGGTCGTTATACCCGTGACTCAATGCCACATGGAGCCGAAGGCTTTGGAGTTTTCAACCGAAGGAACTGAAGGTGGTTTGGAGGATCCAATCTGTTTGCATCGTGATTTTGGCAATCATCCTATTTCTTCAATTTTGATTGATAATTTTTCAAATATTGAAAATCCGTTTAAAAACAGCAGTTCAGTTGATCAGCCTCCGACAGAAAACCGTATTGAGGCTATACATTCCAATGTCCTGAGTTGCGAAGATGGACCTCAACATTGTTTGCCCTCGACCGTGTCCACCCCGACGTGCCACTATAATCTAAGATCACTGGACAAAAGATCGGGTAAATTTCTTGAATCTCCTGGCCCGGTTGGAGGATTAGGCTCTTCTACATCTCAGGTTTCCAAAAGAAAAGGCAGGGGTAGAAAATCAAATTTCTCAAAAGCACAGGTTAAAGCGAAATTTGACGTAGCTGATGGGAAACAAATGTCCATTCCTGGGGCGCTTAGAGCAGCTATTCCCCCTGACCAGGTTGTCAAATGACCCTCTTGTCATGGAACTGCAGGGGTTTAGCCAGTAAACCCAAAAAACTGGCCCTAAAGGAGCTAATCTCCCGTTATAATCCGGACATTCTCTTTCTTCAAGAAACCCTTGGTAAAAGCCTAGAGGTGGAATCAGCTCTCAGAATTTCTTTCCCAGGATGGACTTTCCATGCTTTAGACACGGAGGGGAACTCTGGGGGGTTGGCTATTGGTTTTCGAGAAGGTAGGTTGCAGACCTATAGCCTTTGGGGAATGGCTCATGTTATTGGTTTGGAGGCTTTTTCCCCAGAGATTGGCTTTCCTATACTGTTTCTAAATGTATATGGGCCATGCCAGGGGAGAGAATCTTTCTGGAACTTGTTCTTATCTAAGTCTCTGCTGAAGAATAGAAGTCTGATTCTAGGAGGAGATCTAAACTTTTCAATGGGAAATGTGGAAGCATGGGGTCCTTTTGCCAGGGAAGACCCGCTCTCGGAATTTTTTGCAAATACTCTTCAAGCCCATAACCTTATAGATGTGAATCTTATCAAAGTAAAACCTACTTGGAGGAATAGAAGAGCAGGGGAAGGAAGAGTGGCCAAGCGCCTGGATCGCTTCCTCATAAGTGAAGATATGACAGCCAACATTCCAATGTTCAGGCAATGGGTAGGAGGAGGGAATTATGATCATTTTCCTATCCTAATGGAGCTTCAAAAGCCACCCCTCAAACCTGCTCCTCCTTTCAAATTTAATGCTTCCTGGTTGCAGGAGGATTCTTTCAACATCCTCTTCAAAGAATATTGGAGACACCCGAACAGCTCTGTGGTGCAAAACAAGGGGGCTCTATTCATGGATAACTTAAAGAGACTTAAAAAAGCAACCATCGAATGGGCAAAAGCCAGGAAGATCAGTCAAAACGAGGAGCTGTCCAAAATTGATGCTGATCTTAGAGCCATGGAGGACCCTGAAGCAGAGGGGTATGTAAATCAGGAATCGAAGGACAAGATCTTGTTACTAGAAAAACAAAGGAACAATATTCTATTGGACAAAGAAGAGGAGTGGAGGCTAAAAAGCAGGGCAATTTGGCTGAAGGCTGGAGATGAGAATACAAAATTCTTCCACAACTATGCCAAAGGTAGGAAAAATGCAAATACTATCTGGAAATTAAAGGATCAAGGTGGAAGAGAAGCTACATCTTTTGAGGAACTCTCAAGCTTGGGAAAGAATCATTTCCAGAGTCTGTTCTCCGACCAAGGAGGGATTACTCTGGCAGAGGTAATCAGAGTAGCCCAATGTTTCCCCAGGTTTGTTGAAGAGGAAGAAGCTGGTAATTTAGTGGAAGAGGTGACAAAAGAGGAAGTTGAAGCTGTTGTAAAATCAATGGCAAAAGATAAAAGTCCTGGTCCAGATGGGTGGACTATTGAGCTGTTCAACCATTTCTTTGATGAAATTGGTGATGAACTCACAGGGGTTGTGGAAGAATCAAGAAGGAAAGGGGAGATTTACTCCCCTTTCAATGCAACTTTTATAGCACTCATCCCAAAGAAGGAGGACCCGATTTCTTTTGAAGATTTCAGGCCTATCTCCCTATGTAATTGTGTTTATAAAATTATAGCAAAAATCATTGCCGTGCGCCTGAAACCGGTTCTCTCAAGAAATATATCAAGTGAACAATTCGGTTTTCTGGATGGGAGACAAATTCACGAAGCAATAGGGGTTGCACAGGAGACTATCCATAGCTTAAGACAGACTATCAAGAAAGGCGTTGTGATCAAGATAGATTTGTCCAAAGCATATGATAGGATCAGCTGGACTTATCTCAGGATGCTGATTACCCATCTGGGATTCAAGCTGGAATTTATAAATTGGGTAATGGGCTGTGTTTCCAGCGTAAGCTTTGCAGTCCTTATAAATGGGGCCTCATCTCACTTTTTCAAAGGGCAAAGGGGACTGAGACAAGGATGTCCATTATCCCCGTTACTTTTTCTCCTAGTGGCAGAAGGGCTTAGTAGGTTGATTCTGGAGGCAAGGAGAACAGGCTTGATCAAAGGTTTGGAAGTAGCTGTAAATATGTTCATTTCTCATCTTCTTTTTCTAGATGACATCCTACTTTTTACAAATGGAAACCTGAATGAATTGAGAGAACTAAAAATTATACTTGATCTATTCATGAAAGCTACAGGAATGCAAATAAATTTCAACAAGTCTCAGCTAATAATGGAAGGTTTTAGCAGATTGGAATGCGCTCAAATCTCTGCCATTCTTCCTTTTGAGGCTTTAAATATGGAGACTCCTTTCAAGTACCTGGGATTCTGGCTGAAACCAAATTCTTACAAAAAACAGTATTGGAACTGGTTGGTGGCAAAAATTGAAGCAAAGATCAACCACTGGAGCTTCAGGTGGTTATCTAGGGCAGTTAGATTGACTTTGGTCAACTCAGTGCTGCAAGCCATGCCAGTCTTCTGGGCAGCACTAACATGGATTCCAAAAGGGACTCTCCATAAGATAAAAAAGCTCTGCAACAGGTTTCTTTGGTTGGGCTCTAAGGAGGATTATGTTCTTCCTTGGGTTGCTTGGGACAAGATAGCCAGACCTAAAGATTGGGGCGGCTGGGGGATAAAGAACCTAAATGATTTCAGCACCTCTCTAGCAGCCAAATCCGGTTGGAGGCTTATAACTTCTGAGAATTTGTGGACAAGGGTTGTGAAGCGCAAATACATAGATCCGGTGCCTATGGAAGAATGGATTCGTAACCATAACAAGAAAGGAAGGAATGTATCAGTGATATGGAAAGCCACCACTGAAGCTTTTAAAGTCATTGAGCAAGGACTGGCCTGGCAGGTGGGGAATGGTGAAAATGTAAGGATAGGAAGAGACCCATGGGTAGGGTGTAATGAACTTTTTGCCTTGTCCCCTGGGCTTCTTAGACATCTGGACTCCAAAGGCATTGTGCACCTATATCAGGTGGAGAAAATAGGGCAGTCTACAATTTGGGGGCAAGCTTGGAAATCAAGTGAAGACCTTGAAATCAGTCCTCTGTGGTGGAACGAATGGCAGACTTTCATTCAAGAATTAGAAAGATCCAATGTGAGAATAAGAGACAGACCGGACCAGCTGGTCTGGGCACATGCTGACTCAGGATCTTACGTCCCAAAAGCAGGATACTCTTTCTTAATGTCGAAAAAAGGATGGGAGGATCCAAGCTGGTGGGCAAAATCTCTGTGGAAATTAAAATGTCCTAAGAAAGCCAGGCTTTTTTTCTGGTGTGTGCTAAAACAAAAGATACCAACTTGGGACGTTCTCCAAGCAAGATTCAAGCAAGGGCCTGGAAGATGTCCACTGTGCAAAGATGACTCGGAGACCATTCCTCGTCTCTTCTTGGGATGCCCTTTCACAAAGAGGGTGTGGAAGGAGGTTACCAATCTATTAAAAAAACATCTTAGATGGGAAGGGGAATCCGTATTGGCTATTTGGGAACAGTGGTGGAACCATTCTTTAGAAGGAAACCTAAGAAATCTGCCTCCTATTGTTCGCTGGGGAGTATGATTAGCCAGGAACAGAAGTCTTTTCGAAGACAATGTCCCTTCAGCAGAAGCAACAACTATTCAAAGCACAGCAGTTTACTCCAGTATCCCTGAGTGGGAGAACACAAGGAACAAACCACAGAGCAGGGAGGAAACTATCAGAGCAGGTGTCCCGTGGGCCTACTTCGACGGGGCCTCACAAATCAACTCAGCTGGGGCAGGGATAATTATACATTTAAACGATTCTCATTCTTTAATGGCCTCTGTGGGTCTTGGTACTGGATCTAATAACTATGCAGAACTTTCAGCCCTGAAACTTCTCCTCTGTTGGCTGGTCCATAGGCACATCTGCGCAATCCAGATTTTTGGAGACTCCTTGAATGTAGTTAAGTGGGTAAACGGAAATAGCAGATGTCAAAACTATATGTTGAGGCCCCTCCTTGAAGAGATCTTGTCTTTAAAACAGTCTTTTAACTCTTTCTCAATTGCTCACATCTACAGAGACAGAAATGAAGACGCGGACAGGTTATCAAAAGATGGTTTACAGCAGGCTGTGGGTATATGGAAAGTGACCGAAAAAGAGCATGAACAGACCCGAGTTACGGATCTGCCTCCTTATGCATAGCTGTTGCTGTTTTTCGTACCTGTTGATGCGTATTTTCATTTCATGTTCATAATCGCTCTTTCCTTTTGTTGATTGATATGAACTAGAATTTTACTCTCCATAATCTTTTCGCACAAAGTTATGTGAGCGTTTCATTGTGGGTGGGCCGTTTTATCCCTTTAAGAAGGCACCCGGAGCTGTTGTGTAGCGTTTTGAGACTTGGTCCGTCCATAAAGTCTGAGAACTGCTCATTGACCCCAAAAGGGAAGCAACCTGTAAATGGTACAGGGAACTGAAGGCTTTATGTTGAAATTGTGACCGCTCAGAGAAGCATCATCCTTCTCTGGCTTTGCTGAGGGAGAAAGACCTCACAGACCTGAATGTTGTTTTTGCATCTGCTTGTAACCTTTTATTTTTATATAAAAAGTTCGTTGTTTTTCTCTGGAAAAAAAAAAAAATTTAAATTCTGCGAAGGCAAAATTCGTCAGTCCTTAAAAATTAAATTTTAAGAGGTACAGGGACTAAGGTAAATTAATTATTTTGCTAAACTTTAAGCCTCTGGTCCTTCGGGTTAAGTCAAAGTCAAAATTTTGAGGAAACTAATTCAAAAATTTAATTTTTGAATTAATTAATATGCATTAAATTGAAAAATTCGAGTTTCCTCAAGAATTTAAAATTTCGACGGATGAGATTAAAAGAAATTTTAATCCTCATCAATGGTCGAGATTA
The DNA here is from genome assembly GCA_000404065.3 of Pinus taeda. NCBI lineage: Eukaryota > Viridiplantae > Streptophyta > Pinopsida > Pinales > Pinaceae > Pinus > Pinus taeda. Next base: position 3,510 of record APFE031168975.1, on the reverse strand, counting down.
CTTTGATGAGGATCCCTCGACCTAGCCGTTGGAGGATTTATCTTTAAATAGGAGGTCATTTGTCAGTTAGTTCATCCGGTCTCTAGATGGTGTACTAAACGAAAAGCTCGTGTAAACTTTTTCGGATAATAAATGAAGACTTTGGGGTGAATTTTCGTTGGTGTTACTCTTCGTGGAAATATTGTAAGATGTGTTATTTTCTTGCGTAATTTTTTTTTAGCCATTGATGATAGCTTTCTGAAGAGTGATTTGAGTACAATTATCTTGCTTAGTTGCTTGGGTTTGAATGATAATTTAAGTTTTGAATATAATAGCGGGTATCTCTATTTATTTGAATTTTATTATCGTTTTCTCGCTTTATGTTGATGGTTGAATTGAGTTTTGTAGGAAAGTCTTGATTTTTAGATCATTAGGCGTTCGGGAAGTTTTCGGTTGAACCAGCCAACTCCTGATCCGTGTTTTCTGAAGAGCCCAACTTAATTTGATCCTAGGCTTATCATAAGATATTTTTTATGGGTGATGCATGAAGGGTTTTGAGTTCAGTACCTCCTTTAAAATTCAAAAAATTTAAATTTTTTTTGTGCTAAATCGATAGATCTCGCTGTTGAGAGTTTCAAATTATCATATTTGGGAGCAGAGTTGAACTCACACTCCCTAGATCTGATAGATCTGCCATCCATTTTCATAAATTTGTAATTATTTTCAGTTTTCTGACTTGGGTTTTCTGGGTTTTAGTGATATATCGTTTGGGTGTTTTTTGTTGTCTTGTAGCTACAGAACTGAAGGAGAAAACCGTGTAGAGTCTATATCTAGGCTCTGGAGGGTAAGATCTAGATCTCTTGTTCATCAACATCATTTTTGAAGGGTTTCTATCCAGATTTTGTAGTCCAGGGTTTCTATTTATTTTATTTTATTTTATTTATTTTTTGTTTTGTTGTTGTTTGTTTTTTCCTAATTTTTATTATTATTATTTTTTTCTTTATTTGGAGAATTTTTTTTAAGGGTTTTCATTGATAAATCTGAAGCAATCATATTCGACATTTTAATTAAATTTTTTAGAAAATTTAAGGGGCTTTTGGGCCACCAGTTTGCTGGCTAGTTTTTTGGATTTGTTGCTTGGTTTGTGGATTTCACTGTCGGATTTCGATTTAAAAAATCTTTCTGCTATGGATTCCTCCCAGATCTCTGTCCATTCTCGTAGCTCCAAACCGTCGCTATTGTCAGTGTTTCTCACTGCTCCAAACCTGCAAACGCATACAGCAAGAAACTTGCACCCTTTCCTCGAAGTTGTCTGTCCATCCTCCTTCAAACCCTCACGCAGTTCGTTTTACCCGCTTCTCCTAATCCGTAGCCTGCCCGCAGCATCCTGCAAACCCTTCGAAAGTCCCTTTCTTTTATGCTCTATCACGATGACCATCCGATCTCCTTTCGTGTTGCATTAGATCCATCGATTTTTGTTGCACGTTGTTTGCTGCCTTATTCCTCCACCCACAATCCTCTGCTATCAGAGTCGAAATCACGTTCTGCTCCATCCTTCGACTTGCCATTTCTCTATTCTCCCCTGCGTGCTCTTCACTTCTTACATTCGCTGTCCTATGGCCGTAGCATTCACCTACCTGTTCTATTCCTCTCTGCCTAACCTCATCGCTGCTAGCCACAACTATCTTCCACCCCTGCGTCTTCTACTCTTTCTGTGCGTCTATTCCTTCCATAACCTTGCATCTCCCAGCTCCTTGTTCCATTCTGCCAGACTTGCAGAAACAATACACCAAAAACATTCGACTTTCCCATTTTATGTATACGGGTTAGGGTTATGTTATTTTTATTTTCATTGTGAGATATGCGTTGGTTTAGTTTTGGGCTAAGTCACAGGACACGTACCCCAGGGTCCCGTGTCCCGTATTTTACGTATTGGACATGAAAACGGCCCTAATACATGTCGAATACGATTTTCAACGTGTCATGAAAACTTGAATACGTATTCTACGTTTTCCGTCGTGTCCTAAATTTCGAATACGCATATTTGGTTTGTAGAATACGTTGCCCTAACGTATTTCGACATGTTGAATATGTATTGCGAAAAAAACATAATTTAAAGCCCACTCGTTGGTCTATTCTAGGTTATTTTCGTCCTGCTGTCGTCTGGACCTATGAGCAGGGTGTTTGTCTTTGAAGTTAGCATTATATTTGACGTTTGGAGCTAGTTGAAGTCTGATTTCATCAGAATTGAATGTTAATTAATTGCAATTCAAGCAAGCTGTATGCACGTCTGATTTCATCAAGATTGCAGTCACTAGATTTACCTGACTAAATCTCTAAATTTGAAACTCCAGCAGATTAGCCTCTCTTCTAAAATGGAAATCCGAAAGTGATATGTTACATCAATTGAAAACTCACAAGTTATTACTAAAAAGATGAAAATAAAAAAGAATGATCTTGAGACTCTAGTAATCCTTGCATGAACCTAAATTGTAATTGGGCCTTCAAATTGTCTCAACAAACAGTGATGAAATCCATTGAAAAAAATCAAGTGAAGGTGTGATACAAATAGTTATACTGAAGTGCCCTTTGGGGTAAAGGCCCTGACTCCTAAGGGGGCAACAACTATTCATATTGGGTGTGTTATCCATGAAAGCCACTTACTGATAAACCTAAAATTTCGTAACTGGAATACCCTTTGCAAATTCTGCATTGAATAGCCAAGGGTTGACACGTAACTTAAAAGAGGGAGGGGGCGCCATCAAATTTCCAGTGCTAACCAAAGAATTGACACTCAAAGGAGAGTATTAGGAAGGATTTCAAGAAATTTAGACAAACAATTATGTTTTAAATGAAATACTGCCTAGACTAGATTGTCTATCTATTTTTCATGCTTTATTTGGAATTTGAATCTTAATAATTTCGAATTGGAAATCTTAATATTTCGAATTGGTAACTTCAGTTGGTATTTAAATATCAGGTAAAAAATTGAAGTTTGAAACTTTTCTGTATACTGAGTTATACATTCTTGTAGCTTATCCAAACCTCTTATGCACATTGTAAATATCTAAATTGACAAGCCTAATCTGTGGAATCGATAGCTTCAGTTGGTATTCAAATATCATGTAAAAGTCTTAATAGGCACTCCCTGAACAGTGAAATCTCTATGTAGCACACTTTTCTGCCAATCATTGGAGATTCAAAATTTGTATCACATCAGTTTTTTTATTAACTGGCTAAATATGTCAATTTGAAATTCACTGTGCCCATACTTCAAAACTCACATTTCGTTGTGGCTGCTTTATATCTGACAGGGTATTATATTCCTTAAAGGCTATAACATATCACTGTATCAGCTGTTGAACCTTGATCCCATTAAGTCAGTGAGAACTGAGAATTTATGCATTGTTAACCATTAAGGTTAATTAGTAGTAAGTACTTACTACTTAGTTTCTTATGTGCTTGTAAGTTGTAAATTTTGATTCTATTTATTTTTTTAAAGTGAACTATGAACTTTGAGAAGTAATTATA
>APFE031168974.1:23137-98581 GCA_000404065.3 Pinus taeda | reverse complement strand
CCCATCTTCGATGGCTTCATCCGATATGGGTGACGCTTCTCCAGTGTCTAGTGGCCCAACCATTATGTCAAGCATAGATACGCCCATTCCGGCGACATCTCCTGTTATCTCGACGCCTTACACCGTCACGTCTTCTGGGCAAATATTGCCAAGGCATTACAGATCATTACAGGATGCTCGACAGTTCTTTTGGGGTCGTGACACCGTCCCTACCACGGGACCGTCTGTTTCCCAAGCCCCTCATTCTGCCGTTACGGCAGTCCCCACCAACCCGACCGTTTGTGTCACGGCATCAACTCCAGTTGTGAGCACGGTCATAGCCTCATCCACTGTTGCTTCTACAGGAGGCCCATCTCGAGGCCCACCAGAACATGATGAACCATCTCCTTCTTCTAGAGTTGTGCACCCTGCAAGTGGTGCTCCTCCTGCTTCTGAATTCATGACAGAAGAAGAGGCATACTTTGAATACTTGCGTAATGTTCAAAACCTGGATGGTCAAGCTCTGTACTATGATGCCGAGAACCATCATTTGTACACCTCTTTGCCTCAAACTCCTTATGATGAAATTTCCGTTCCTTTGAACGTGGATTGGGAAACCACCGGATATGGTGGCGGTATATACCACCCAGGTCAAGAACAGCAAGGACCACCTTACCAGGGCCAGCAACCTTACGTGCAGCCTGATTATGGGCAGTAGTCTACAGGTCAAAACTTCCCTGGTCAGCAAGGAGGCCCACAAGGACAACCTCATCCTACACTGCCAGCATTACAGCAAAACCCCCAATCTAATCTGAGACCCCAACTCCCAGCCCAGCCCAATCCCAATCCAAATAACAGACTGGTCCAAGCACTCCAAATTTTAAAAACACCAGAAGAAGGACCCAATCTGAGGGAGTGCAATGATCTTCAACTAAGATCTGGGCATATTATCCAAACAGAGGGAAATAAAATAGTTCAGATTGAAGATCAATTACCTAGAGAACATCTGTCACAAGAAGAGGATGTAAATAGACAACAAACTCAAAATCAAGCAACCACATCCTCTCCCCCATTTCCAGAACGTTTATTCATACCTCGACCTATACAACAACCTAATTTCAACATTCTGGGAGAATTACAAAATTTGTACATAAAAATTCCATTCCTTCAAACCATTCAAGACATCCCGATATACACAAAAACTATTAAAGAATTGTGCATAAAAAGACCGAGAAGGAATATAATAGATAATCCAAGAGTTCAAGTAGTCGATACTTTGTTTGACTTATTATCAGGAAATGAAACACCTATTAAGTATGAAGACCCAGGAAACCGAATAGTAACTGTTCAAATTTATGGTCAAACCTTAACTAATGCCTTAGTTGATCTTGGAGCTACAATCAATATATTGACAACGGCTACTTGCCAAAAGCTAGGTATTACATCTGTAGAACCCACTTCAACTCTGCTAGAATTGGCTGATCGGTCTGTGGTTACACCGAAAGGCATACTGCATGATGTCATGGTCTCGGTTGACCCTTGGGAATACCCAACTGATTTTCTGATAATAAACCCTAAAACTAGACTTGATGGACATCCATTAATCTTAGGAAGACCTTGTCTCGCTACCGCTGATGCCTATATTGGCTGTCGGCAAGGGAACATGATCATAACAAAGGGGGAGGATATCAATAATTTAGTACTATACCCCCCAGCGCAGCCAAGCATCACAATATTTAAAACTAATAGGCACCCTGTATCATATCTTACTGACAACATTAGATCTCCATTAACTATACAAGAAGCACTAGAGTTCAAAGACCAAACAGAAGATGATGCCATCAGCAATTTTATTAGTCAAACTGAACTCACATCTTGTACCCAGTGTCATATGATAAAAGCAACATTTGATAACGAAGTAGAAGAGGAACCTCTGAAAGATGCACTTGATCACACAATCCCTGTCACTTCAGTTGCACATAGTAAAATTGTGGAAATTGAAGCTGGAAATACCTTAAACATTATCGTCGACCTTACACCTGAACAAGAAACAAAACTCATCCATATCTTAAGAAAATATAAAGAAGAATTTGCATGGGATTACCTTGATATGAAAGGAATTGATCCTCAATTGCGTACACACCACATCTACATAGAAAATGATGCAAGACCTGTTAGACAGCCTCAGAGAAGACTAAATCCTCATCTAAAAGAAGTAGTAAAAGCTGAGCTTCAAAAACTTTTAGATGTTAACTTCATATACCCTATCTCTGATAGTAAATGGGTCTCCCCGCTTGTGGTGGTACCGAAAAAGAATGGAAAGTGGAGAATCTGCGTGGACTACAGGGAGCTAAATAAGGCAATGTAGAAAGATCACTTTCCGCTCCCATTCATCGATCAAGTATTGGACACTTTGGCAGGGAAGAAATTCTTTTCTTTTCTCGACGGCTTCAGTGGGTATAACCAAATACAGATTTCCCCTGAAGATCAGGACAAAACTACTTTTACTTGTCCTTGGGGAACATTCGCCTATCGAGTTTTACCTTTTGGTTTATGTAATGCCCCTGCCACATTCCAAAGGGCTATCCTTAGCATTTTTGCAGATCTAATAAATGAAGGCCTGGAAGTATATATGGATGACTTTACCCCATACGGAGATGAGTTTGATCCAGCATTAGAGACACTAGAAAAAGTCCTACAACGTTTCATAGCTACCAGGCTTTGTTTAAGCCATGAAAATTGCTACATGATGATGACGGAAGGACTTATTTTAGGACACTATATTTCAGCAGCTGGCATTCAGGTAGCCCCAACCGAAATCCAAATACTTTTGCTTATTCATACTCCCACTACTCAAACATAGGTACGTAGCTTTCTTGGATTCTCTGGTTATTACAGAAGATTTATAGAACATTATTCACGTATTGCTGCACCATTGTATGCACTAACTGGTAATATTGATTTCCTTTGGACAGAAAAATGTGAACGTGCTTTCAACAATCTGAAGAAGCTCGTATCTATAGCCCCAGTCCTTCACGGACCAAATTGGAATTTGCCATTCCAAATATCATCTGATGCCTCAAATACAGCCATTGGAGCGGTCCTTAGACAGGAGGAGGATAGAAAACCATATGCAATTTATTACATTAGCAAAAATCTATCCCTTGCTGAATTAAATTATACTGTCACTGAAAAAGAATTTCGAGCTGTTATACATGCTGTCAATAAATTCAGACATTACATCACTGTATATCCTATTATCTTGTACACAGATCATTCTGCTATAAAATACTTAGCAAACAAGCCTATTACAAATGGCAGAATAACTAGATGGCTGATTTTATTGTAGGAATTTGATATTACAATCAAGGATCGACCTGGGAAAGAAAACCCAGTAGCTGATTTCCTCTCAAGAATGCCAAAACCAGTCGATGCAGCAGCAGTTGAAGATCAGTTTCCAGATGAGCATCTCTTTGTTGTTGCTGTTCAAACACCCTGGTATGCTGATGTCGCCAATTACCTAGTAGTAGGTAAGTTACCAAAGCATCTAACCCTAATGAGCGAAAACAGATTGTCGAGCGAAGTACCATATTTTCCTGGATTGGGGGCTATTTGTTTCACACAGGGGCAGACATGCAAATCAGGAGATGCGTTAGACAAGATGAAATTTTTGATATATTGAAAGCATGCCATGACCAACCATGTGGTGGACATTTCGCTGATCGCAGGACTGCACATAAAGTATTACACACAGGGTATTATTGCCCCACAATTTTAAAGATGCAAAGAAATTTGCCCAAGCATGTGACAGTTGCCAGAGAGCGGGACGCCCTAGTCACTCAGATGAGATGCCTTTGAAACCATCGTTAGTCATCAAACCATTTGAGCGTTGGGCTCTTGATTTTGTGGGACCAATCAACCCACCATCAAACCAAAAAACATACATTTTGGTGGCAACAGAATATATCACCAAGTGGGTTGAAGCAGAGGCTTTGCCGAGAGCTACAGAAGAATCTGTTATACAGTTCCTACTCCATCTATTTGTGCGCTATGGCCTCCCTAGAGAGATAATTACAGATGGAGGGCCATAGTTTGTTGGGAACAGAATAGCGGCAACACTCAACAATTATCATGTTCAACATAAAATTACCACCCCATATCACCCATAGGCAAATGGGCAAGTAGAAAGTAGCAATAAGATAATAGAAACGATTCTAACAAAAACAGTTGCATCACATAGACGCGATTGGGTTGCTAGACTACCAGAAGCATTGTGGGCTTATAGAACAACATGGAGAAGCACCACTGGTCACTCACCTTACCAGCTAATGTTCGGAAAACAACCTATCTTTCCTATAGAATTTGAAATCTAGACATAACGAACAACACAAGAAGTTGGTTTAGACTTAACTGAGGCACAGACTAATCGACTACAACAAATTAATGAGTTGGATGAAATTAGGCTCTCTGCACTTCAACGCACTGCCCTGATACAACAACAGAGAGCTAAATGGAATGATGCTCTCATTAAAAATAGAGTCTTCCACGAAGGAGACTGGGCTCTTTTATATGACTTTATATTTCAGGACTTCCCCGGAAAACTCGAGACTCGTTGGTTAGGACCATATGAAATTCAGAAAGTACATGACAATGGTACCCTTACACTGATTACTATTGATGGTTCTGGATATACCTTTAAGGCAAATGGCCATCGAGTCCATCTTTATTGCAAAGCACTTACTTGGGAGTCCTTCTGCCAACAAATACGCCAAGATTCAAATAAGGAGATCTTAGGGGAGGAAGACAAGTCTTCCTCACCTGTAACTCACTAAGAAATTTACTTTTCTTTTCAATTTGTATATAACTTCTCGAATTATTTTTTTGTACATATCTTTGCAACATGTTTTGTTACTTATGTTGTCCTTTTTCTTTCGAAAGGAACAACACTTTTGATTTTTGTTGTTCCTTTTCCAAAAGGGATAGCACTTGTGATTTTTGTTGTTCCTTTTCCAAAAGGGACAACACTTGTGATTTTTGCTGTTCCTTTTCCAAAAGGAACAACACTTGTGATTTTTCCTGTTCCTTTTCCAAATTGAACAACACTTGTGAGTTTTGCTGTTCCTTTTCCAAAAGGAACAACACTTGTGATTTTTGTTGTTCCTTTTCCAAAAGGGATAGCACTTGTGATTTTTGTTGTTCCTTTTCCAAAAGGGACAGCACTTGTGATTTTTTGTTGTTCCTTTTCCAAAAGGAACAACACTTGTGATTTTTGTTGTTCCTTTTCCAAAAGGAACAGCACTTGTGATTTTTGTTGTTCATTTTCCAAAAGGAACAACACTTTTGATTTTTATTGTTCCTTTTCCAAAAGGAACAACACTTGTGATTTTTGCTGTTCCTTTTCCAAAAGAAACAGCACTTGCAATTTTTGTTGTTCCTTTTCAAAAGGAACAACACTTGTGTGTTTTTGCTGTTTCCAAAAGGAACAACACTTTTTGATTTCTGTCAGTCTCTTTCCAAAAAGAACGACACTTGTTTGATTTTGCACCGTTGATTTCCACTGTTCCTTTCTCCAAACGAACAACATCTGTGAACAATTGTTATGCCCTTCCTTGAAAGGAGCACTACTCATATGATTTTGAAACAACTTGTTCCTTCTTAAGGAAGCTTATTTCTAATGTTCTTCGAATCTTTTAGAATACAGCTATGAACTTATGTGATGGAAACAAAAACACAACATACGGAAATCAGTAAATCATAAATCGCTATCTTTATAAGAAACTGCCCTGAATTGGTGAAAGGACGCAGGGAAAGATATGCTTATTTATCATCTTTTGCTGCCATTGTTCTACTAACTCTGTTCTGATTGGTTATCTGTATCATGATGGTTCTTTTTTTAACCTACTTTGATTATCATTCGGCAATAAGATCAAAGGGTCTATACCTTTCTATTGGGATATTAAGACTTCTTCCACTATTCCTACTTTTAAGGAGTGTTGAACCACCCTTTGTGTATAAACAGGAAAGGCTCTCTATTTAAAACAAGAAGAAGAAAAGAAGGAAGCGAAACAGGGTTTCTAAAAATTGTCAAATTGTAGGATAGGAAGTCTCATTATGAGCTGGCCTACCATGATCATCAGGATGGAAGTGAAGTGGCATTCCCACTAGGGCCACCACACCTGGGAAATGGTCCAAAAGGTATGTCAAACAAATAACCCTTGGAATAGGAGGTCTCACCACGAGCCGGCCTGTCCACTATTCGATCCTCCCTCGTGAATGGCATTATGACTAACTGGTCACCAAGCCAGCATAGTGGCCTACAGTTTGACATTATATAACGCTTCCTGGCATACACAAAGGACTATGGTTCTAGGGGTGAAATAAACAACTCTGCCAAGGTTATGGACACTTGTCAGTAGCAGAGCACTGTTAATGGTATTGAAGTCATATTTTTACACCAATAGGTAAGAAGATTACATCCTCTTGTTTCTTATGATGTGATAATTAATTATATAATTACCCAACCATATAGCGCATGACTATATATTATCGCCAATCATTACGGAGCTAGTGACAGTGACCGCATGAGACTCGCTATTTATGGCAAATGTCTTATCCCCAAACTTCCATCAAATCACCGCAGTCCCTTACGTATTAAAAGCAATCTAACTTTCTACCTCGATTTCAGTAATAGGCTATTTTTACCAACATGGCATATTGCCATAAGCTGTTCCATAAAGACCTCGCGGCAGAACAGATGCTGCTCCTTTATTTGACGGTTGTGACAGCGTATCACATTGCGGGGGGGGGGAGGTAACCTCATAATTCCCCAGAGCACATGTCAGTCCGTTATTTGAGAAAATTTTGTACTCGAGCACAGCACGGCTCAACGGTATGATCTTTTGCTATTTTTGTTTTCTTCTGCATGAGCTATTGTTCGAAGCTATTTCCATTGCATATGCCGTTGCAATTGAATTTGAACGAGTAATACGCCACCAGCGTCTCTGCGTTTCAACAAACAACTGTTGTTCTTTTGAGAATTTGCAGTGAAACTATGGGAGGAAGGTTAGTCTGCCGAGAACCACAAGTATTAACTGTTTCAGCTACAGCCCGAAGAATTCTGAAGAGAGCAGGATGGTTGACCTATCTCAACCCCCTGAAGCAGTCCAATGAAATAGTAGCGAGAGAATTTTTACAGAACTTACAGGAAGAATACTCCATAGTAAGAGGAAGGCGAATAGCAGTCACCGACGACATAATAGAAATAGTCACGGGACTACCGGCCACGGGACCAGTATGGACAATAAAGAAGGAACGACTGCAGAAGATTTTAGAAATCTTTCAGGATGAGGGCCAGAGTTTGACAATCCGAGGAAAGGGGGTGCTACCAGCAACACTAGGAGAGCCATGGGTGGAATTGGCGAAAATCATCCAGAGCTACATCACTTGTGAAGGCAGAAAAGACGTGGTAAGACCACGACATCTTAAACTCCTAGCTGTCTTAAAACAAAAATGTTCTGTGAATTTACCTGCATTATTGAATTCACTATTGCATGATGTCGCACGAAGTATGAAGAGGGTACCACACGTAGAATCAGTTGTTAGCCACCACGGATTAATTCGGTTGATAGTGAATTATAGTCTCACCCAGCAGCAGAACAGCTGGGAAGAACTAATTTCCATTATCAATAAAGGGATGACCACATTTGGATGCCTGAAAAAACAAAAACGAGTTGATAGCACACCCCAACGTTCAGAAAAACGAAAGCAGGACACTTGCACAGAAGAGAAACCTGAAAAACAACCTGAAAAACGACCCGAAAAGCGGAAACATGACGCTAGTACACTCGACCAATCAGAAAAACGTAGAAAGTCGGCAAGGCTCGCAGGGCTACGAGGAGGGTCGGAGAAGCCCTAGGAAGGCACGATCCAAGCAATAGAAATTGAAGATGAGCAGTCTGCAGAGACAGAAACAGAGGAAGAAAGCAACGAGGAAGTAGAGCAGACTGCAGAGACAGAGACGGAAGAAGAAAACAGTGAGGAAACAGAGTAGTCTGCAGAGACATAAATGGAAGAAGAAGACGTCGAGGGAGAAGAGCAGTCTGCAGAGGCAGAAACAGAAGAAGAAGAAGAGGAGGTAGAGAAATTTGCAGGGAAAGAAGAAGAAAAGGATGAGCAGTCTGAAGAGGAAGGAGATGAGAAGAAATAAGTTGAGCAGTCTGAGCAAGAGGAAGGAATGGAACAATAGGAAGGAAGCCCATTACAAGACCCGTTAGGGGAAGATGAATTGGCCAACATTTTGGCCAATATGGGCGAATATGGCCAACCCCTGAGTCCATCTAACGTCTAGGCCGTAGAGGAAACCCAGGAGAAAGACAAACCCAAGGAATTGCATGTAGAAGAGGCGGAAGTAGAAAATTTGTCCGTTCATAATGAAAAGATATCAGAAAATGGTGAGCAGGAAAAACCCGTTCCTAGTCAGAAGGCACCAGAGGAAAGTTCAGAGGAAATAAGGGCAGAAGAGGAATCAGCCCAAGAAAGAGCCAAGCAAGGTTCTTACCCCGGAATAGCCGCCTCAGGGAGAAAATCAGGAAGCTAGCCATAGTCCAACCCACAACAAACAGCCTACTGTTCTTTCTGAAGAGATAATGGAAATAAGGGAATTACAAAGGAAAAAGCGGACATTGTTAAACATAATAGTCCAGCTTCACCAGCAGATTAGGATTCTAAAGGCAAGGCAAAGGGTGAAAGGGACTTCAGGAAGAAAAGGTATGATCACACCAGTAAGATCCCTTAAGGGCAAGAGGCGGAGGACCAGAAGCCGTCCCACTGCTCAAAACCCTGACAAAAGCCAAATTGTTATTCCAAATGAAGCTGAAAAACAAACTGTTGTTCCAAATGAAGCAGAACAGCAGAATGCTGTTCCATTTGAAAAAGAACAGCAGTGGGCTGGAGTTCGTGTTAAAATTGAAAAAAATGATAAGATGGTTCAGACGGAGGCACCACCTTTGGGAGTAATAAGGGTTATGAACTCAAAGCAGCGCAATAAGAAATTTCAAGTAAAGCTCCCGGCCTCCACGGATGCATGGAAGAAGGACCCGAAAACAAGAACCCTTCACAAACATTTCAAGCAGGCCCAGCAAGAAGCAGAAAAGCTTAGGGAGAAAATGGTCCCCCGAGAAAAATATGAAGAATTACAGCAGCAGCTAAGGAACGTCAACTTATCTGAAAGCCAAGCTTTCGAAGGATGGCGAAAGGAACAAGAGAAAGTTGCCAAGGTAACCCGTAGATTAGATGTAGTTATTAAGCAGATGGATACCTTGTGTTCTCTATACAATGACGTCCTAGCATGTAGAGCCACTGCCAAGAACTATGCCCTATTTCTAATGGAAAGGTACTTACAATTGAAAATAAAGGCTGTTAAAACAGGTGCTCCCATAGAAATTAACACTATAAATGATTTTATAAATTGTTGTAAACATTATGGGGTAAAAGTGCAAAGGTTGTTGTGTGAATTTTACTTGCATAACCTTATACTAGAACAAGAGACCGAGCTGAACCCTGGCCCTTTTGTTGGGGATATTCAATTGCAAGCATTTATTCCATTTGCAGTCAATCAAATTAAATGGCTTAAAGCCTACAATGCTTTTCAGAGACAAGAAAACATATTAGATCTATGGGTAAGAGCTGAGCCTAGAGACCCAGAACAGTTATGGAGGAGACATAGAAATCTCATGAGGGTTCCAGGAGTGATTGAAGCATTAGGACCCATGCATGAAGCAATCATTCGGCAGGGGCTTGAATTCTTTTCCTCCATTAAAGACCCTGCCGTTGAAGAAGCTAAATTTCGATATCGAGTATCTAATCCGAACATTCAGCTCAGAGAGCCATTTAAGTATGAGAATTTTAAGCTTGCTGCTAACTGATTCCTCCTCTATGGCGAAATTGTTTTGAGAGCAGGGGCATCCTGGTTAGGATATAGGTTTCGGAGTCCAATCATTCGACATCCGGCACCCGGATACCAAGCCCTGTATGAGATGCCCGAGGGCCAGACAAGCCATTTCTTTTATCATTTAATTTTGCATCACGACTGTAGACCCCCACACGAGATTCCATCTCCAGCCTACTCCCTCACTGCTTTGCCTGTCAACTACACTGTTTTCATGAGGCCATGAAAAAGGGTAAGCTGGGGGGTGTGTGGAGTATCAAGGAAGGTATGTTCCAATGGTTCTTTTAATATCTTTTCACTAGAACTTAAAAGCCTTTTGCATTAGAAACTTAGATAATGATGAAGATTTATAACGAAACACGAGAGATTAATAGGAAACATTGATAATTGTCATTCCTATGTGCATGAGGGAGGAAAAGCGGAAGGTGGCCATTCCAAGGAAAAAGACAAGGATGAGCTAACTGTTGTCCCTTTGACGGGAGACCGCAAGCAACCCAAATCAAAACGGATCAACCCAGAAAAGGAAGTGGAGATACTAGAATGGAATATAAAAGGAAAAAAGTAACGCATGATTAACGATTCTGCGAATCCCTCAGGATCTTAGATCCTGAGGGATCGCTATTTTATCTATTTTCTATATCTAGATATCTCTGCCATCTTCCTTATATAAGGGATAGCACTGTTGGCTAGAAAAGGAGGACTTTTATGTAATTCCTTTTAAGGAAGATCAAGACTATGATCTTTATGTTCTATTGAAGACTTGAGTTCCTGTACTTTTATTTTATGCATTAATACATACTTGGTTACTCTTTTATCTTTGAGCCTGGATCAATCTTAAGCGGTGTACCCTTGGAGGCTAAGGGCCCAGCCCCGGAGGACACTTGCTCTTGTACCATTACGCGTGGTTTCTGTGTGGTTTGTTCATAGGCGTAATCTGGTAATCTATTGTGTTTTATGAACGTTATATTACATGCTCTGTTATGTTTAACTTGTTTAATGTTTCTACAAACAAAAGTCTTATATTGATGATGTATCATGTTACCAATCCTTTAAGTGTTGATTAATCTCTACAGGATACTGTCATTCCATTACAGAGTTCATTGCGATTATGCTTTAGCATTACAACAGTTATGTTGAAAAGTCTAATTTCATATGATTATTGAATGTTATTGTTTTCATCTTGAGATGCAATCGTATGCATTTATTTAGATCAATAGCAAAAGTAGATTAAGCACGTTGTGTTTCTAAGGTTTTAATAGATAATGTTGTTCCATAGTATGTGTACATCTTTTATGATTGAAGGATTGATGTTTTGATTGGAGTGACTAATAGAGTTACAGCTTGATGAACTTGGTTACTACTTATCTCAACTGATGTTCCATTGTTGTACCATTTCTGAATTGTTGTTCCATTTTAATTGTTGCTCCATTTCAATTGTTGTTCCATTTCCAGATTGCTAATTTGTTGTTTTATTTACTTGCCACTTCTTAAGGACAGTGTCAGGCTGTAGTGAGCATCCGCATCTGCTATTTGGCTTCCAGACCTCTGATCTGCTCCCATCAGCTATGAAAGGGATGGGTTATTGCTTTCGGACCCTTCGCTGATGTGCTGTTCTATTTCACTGTTATTTACTTTACTTGTCCCATTTCATTTATATTCATTAAGGACGATCTCAGGCTATAGTGAGCCCCAGCATCTGCTACCTGGCTCCCAGACCTTGGATCTGTTCTCATCAGTTACGAAAAGAATGGGTTATTTCTATCGAACCTTTGGCTGATGCAATGCTTGTTGTGATTTATCCTTTTGAGGTAGTTAAGTTGTAGACACGCATTGATTTACTTTTGTAGATTTTAAATAACTGTACTACAAGCATTACTCTGACAAGTGCTAAGCCTTAGACTGAGACACTCTTTGAAATAACCAGACGTTCCCGGATTGACATATGAATGTGAGGTAACTAGAGGTGAAAGAGACCCTTTTTATAGCTCTACAACGACAAACAAAAAGGTCTTTTCATCTGATCAATCTGTTGTCCAAACTTTAAATGAAGACATGAATCATTCCTTCATCGCAAAAAAAAAGGCTTTTAATTTAGTCAATCTGTTGGTCGAACTGCAAAAGAAGCCATGACTCATTCCTACATCGCAGTTTTGAATGGATGAAGTTGTATGAAATGATGGCATTAGGGCTTATGTTGTTTGTTGATAACATGACATATATTGCATGATTGCAGTTGATTCCATTTTTTGGAAAGTCATAGGAAATTATTATTAGTGTTTTGCTATGAATACTGTAATTATTTTTGGGTTCAGTTCAAATTTTTATAATGGAGAAGTTTGTTGAAAAAGTGAAGGGTTTGGAAAATAAGACAACTCTTCTTGCACACAGAGAGGATAATCTTGCTCAAGATTCTTCCAGAGCAAGAGGTAGAAGAGATTTCAGAGGCAGGGGGGGCAGAGACTCTCAAGGAGAAAACGCAGATTTGCACTGCATACGCTGCAAAAGAAATGGATCACATGATGCCTCTACATGCAAGCTACCATGGGACAAAATTGAGCAGAAAAGAAACCAACAGAAAGATAAAACTGATGATAAAAACAAAGGTAAAGCACTTGAATCCGCTCACTATGTTGTGGCACAATGTAATATTGGAGTAAACGAAGATTTATTTAATGCTTCACTTACTTCTTGGAAAAATGATTGGTTGCTTGATTCAGGAGCAACCTGTCACATGACTCATAGAAAAGACTTTTTTGAAGATTTCACTGACAATGTTGATGGAGCAGTATACTTTGCAGATCAGCCAAAAATCAAGCCATCAGGGCTTGGCACAATCAGGCTTAGAATGCCTGGTCTTCTAGACTTTCTTCTGGATCATTTTCTGTATCTCCCACAGCTCAAGAGAAACTTGCTATCCTTGGTCCACATCTGCCAGCAAGGTAACTCCATTCATATGTTTGATGGCAAGCTTAAGGTAAGAAAAGCATCTGATCACTCACTTGTCATGAGGGGAATAGAAGAAGAAAGGCTTCTCAAACTGCAAGGAACATCTGCTCATGCACAACATTTCTCATACAATCTCATCATCAAGAAGGTACACTTCCATCAAGTTTATTATGGCATGCTAGATTTGGACATTTAAACTATGACAGTCTCCGTTTATTGAAGAAAAATGGTGTTGCTGGTTTGCCTACAATTCCTAGAAACTTAAGCAATGTGATGCTTGCATTCTAGGAAAGCATAGCAAACAGTCATTTCATGACTCACATTCAAGAGCACATAGGAAGCTTGAACTTATTCATTCAGATTTATGTGGTCCAATGCCTGTCCCTTCTGCAAATGGAAATAAATATATCATGACATTTATTGATGACTACACCAGAATGTGTTGGGTTTATTTATTGAAGAACAAATCTGATGCTTTCCTAACATTCAAGAATTTTCATAAATGGATTGAAAATGATGCACAATCTCATATTGGGTCTATTCGCACTGATAATGGAAAAGAATATACATCAAATGAATTTGAACACTATCTTCGCCAACATGGGATCAAACATCAAACAACTGTGCCTTATAATCCCCAACAGAATGGTGTAGCTGAAAGAATGAATAGGACAATCTAAAATATGGTACGATCCATGCTTTTCTTAAAAATGTAAAGATAATGTTTTGGGCTGATGCTGTTCTATGTGCTGCATATATAAAGAATAGATGTCCATCTAATGCTATAAGAAAAAAGACTCCATATGAAATGTGGTATGGACATGTTCCTTCGGTAAAGCATCTCAGGGTCTTTGGTTCCACCTGTTATGCCTTGATACCAAAGGTACATACTACATAGAAACAAACTTGGTGCGAGAAGTCGTAAGTGTATCTTTCTGGGGTATTCAAACACCTCCAAAGCATATCGCCTCTATGATGAAGTAAATAAGAAATTTGTTGTATCTAGAGATGTAATTTTCCTTGAATCATCCAAAACTGACAATGTTGTTGAGCGGCAACTTGATCGTTTGGATAGATTCGCAAAAGCAAAATCATTTCAAGAATTTGATAATCAGATTCCACATCTTGAAGGGGGGATTCCTATACTAGATCAACATGTGGAATCTTCTTCTGAAGAGCACTCTCCCCCGCATGAAACTCTAACAACGGATGATGCTTTAAGTGATGTAATTGATAGAATTGGGAGACTCAGTCTTGATTTAGTCCCAATTCAATCAACGGAGCAGCCTAGACCATCTCAAAAATGTCCCCAAAGTGGGTGACAAAGACACTTGAAAGTGTTCATCCTGATGAAGTTGGAAAGACAGGAACCAAAAATTCAAACCGGCAAAATGGAGGTGATGTAGATGACTCTAATTTACCTGTTGATATGGATGTTTCTTATGATTGTGAATTGAACTTGTCTACAGATTTTGAACCGAATTCCTTCAAAGAAGTTGATTCTCATGATGAATGGAAAGAATCGATGCAAAAGGAGTATGATGCCCTCATAAAGAACGACACTTGAAAGCTGGTTGATCCTCCATTAGGAACCAAACCAATTGGCTGCAATTGGGTCTACAAAAACAAGTATAAAGTGATGGCTCACTTAACAAGCACAAATCTAGGCTTGTGGCAAAAGGTTTTGCATAGAAGGAAGGGTTCGATTATGAGGAGACTTTTTCCCCCACAACAAAATGGGCCACCATCTGGACACTCTTTGCACTAGCAGCTCAGAACAGTTGGAAAGTCCATCAAATGGATGTAAAAACTACTTTCTTGAATGGAGATCTAAAAGAGAATGTTTTTATGTCCCAGCCTGAAGGATTCGCTGTGAAATGACATGAACATAAAGTATGCAAACTTGTGAAGTCCTTGTATGGCCTCAAACAAGAACCACGAGCTTGGTATGAAAAACTAACTGAGCATCTTCTGAAACTCAATTTCAAACATTTTGATCTTGATGATGCAACTTTATTTGTCAAGAAAGTTGGCAAAATAGTTGTATATCTTGTGGTATATGTAGGTGATATTTTGATGACAGGGAACAATGAAAGCTACATTGCATCCATAAAGAAGGAATTGGGGAAAAGTTTTGAAATGACTGATTTGGGCTATGTTCATTACTATCTTGGCATCGAAGTAACCCAACATCCAAAGTCCATATTTCTTTCTTAAAAGAAATACATTGGAGATCTGTTGAACAGGTTTGGCATGATAGAGTGCAATCCTCTTACTACTCCAATGGAACAAAACTTAAAGCTCACATCTATTGAAGGAAAAGAATTTGAGAATGCAACAAAGTATAGACAGCTTGTAGGAAGTCTCAACTACCTAAGCACTACCAGACCAGACATTTTGTTTGTTGTTGGAATCCTCTCTAGGTTTATGCAAAAGCCTTGTGAGGGACATTGGTCTACTGCAAAAAGAGTTCTAAGGTACTTGAAGGCAACTCAAGACTTTGGAATCAAGTATACACAGGTGGACGACTTCAGCTTGATTGGATACTCTGATTCAGACTTCGATGGAGACAAAGAATATAGGGTATCAACTTTAGGATATGCTGTGAGTCTTGGATCTGGAGCTGTCTCTTGGAGATCATGCAAACAATCAGTTCCAGCAGATTCCACAACAGAAACATAGTACGTGGCAGCAACTAAAGCAACAAAGAAATTCTGTGGCTCAAGAAAATTCTTGAATATTTGTAGGTAAAACAAGCACAATCAACTCCACTCATGATTGACAATACCTTTGCAATAAAGTTGGCCAAGAACCCAAAGTTCCATGATCGAACAAAGCACATCAATACTAAATATCATCTGATTCGACATCATGTTGAGGCCAAAACAATCCATCCCCGTCATTGTTCCACAAATGAGCAAATTGCAGACATCTTCACCAAAGCGCTTGGAAGAGAAAAGCTTGAACAATTCAGAATGATGCTTGGACTCACCAACATCCCTTCAAATTAAGGGGGAGCGGGGGGGGGGAATGTTGACACCTAATCCTTGTGATTGGGTGAATTTATGTAAATAGATAAATAGGAAATATGAACAGTCATCGGGACACGAACTGAATAGTCTCTCTCTTATGTATATAATGAAGACCTACCTGATGGAATATATATACGAATCATTTTTTCCTTATGGAGTTACTGCCTGGCCTGACAACTCTACCTTCGGAAAGCTCCACTCTTCAATGTAATTAATGCAGATTTTGGACAGCCCCCTATCCGACATCTAGGCCAGTGTTTATTAGACATTCAACTAATCTATTCAATGCTTCATCCACCTCAGAGAATTTCAAATTCAGCATTCGTGCTCGATATTTAAATTAGAAAAACTAAATTTATATTAGTCCTAGGCAAATAGTTTTCGCAGCTTTGGCGTTCAATGGGAAGATACTTAGGAGATGAGCTCCATTATTGTTTTACCTGTTTGAATCTCCAGACAGGCACCAGCTTTTAGGCGTCGTCTTTTTCATTTTACAGGTCAAGAAACAAAAATAGAGTTTTAGAGGACAGAGGAATTTGTTCTGAATAACTCCAGATTGTATGTTGATCTTTGATTTGGCTTTTACACGGAGATTCAAATTAAAAGCTTTAATGAAATCCAATTTTTAATATTTTCTCTTCCCTGCTGTCCTAGGAGGATCGTAGGTTGGGTAGTAGCACACATCCACATCTATTTGGCTGGTTAAGGTGCAGAAGATGGGAATGCAAGCTGAGCAGTACATCGTTCAAGTGGAAACTTGCAATTAATACAGTGCTGACATAGAGCGAGTATCCAAAATATGAAATCGATGAAGTTCTCTGCGATGGCAATCGCCTTGCTTGCAATGACGATGATGAATTTGTATTTTGTATTTGCAGATCAGGACTGTGGAGAGCAAGCAGATTGAGCACTCCGCCGGGATGACTTGTGCTGCAGCATATGGGGATGGTGTGGCAACACAGAGACCTATTGTGGACAGGGTTGCAAAGCCAATGCAGAAGATCGAGTCCTACGCCTCCCTCACCCACACCTCCCTCACTGTCTCCTCCCTCACCTTCTACTCATGGTGGATAGGCAGTTGCATCTATTGTCACTAAAAGCATTTTCAATGAGTTATTGAAGCACATAAACGTCGACGTTTGCATGGCATGAGGATTCTACGACTACTCTACCTTCATTACGGTTGCCAATGATTTTCCCAGCTTCAGCACTACCGACAATCTCGCTACTCAGAAAAGAGAGCTCGTTGCTTTCTTTGGAAAATCCTCCCACGAAACCACAGGCCATATTCCATCTCTACTACTTGTGCTTTCCATCTATGATCTTACTTGGCTTTACATCTCATTTTCTTTGAAATATTGCTAAACAGGCGGATGGGTGACAACCCCTCCCAACCAATACTCGTGGGGTTATCGTTTGAACGAGGAGGTAGGTGATCCTCCCAGTTATTGCGATGAAATCAACCAATGGCCCGATGCACTTGGAAAGAGCTACTATGGACGAGGGCCCCTTCAATTATCATGGTCACTGGTTTCTATATCTCCGGTTTCTGTTTCTATATCTCTGATTTCTATATCTCCCAATTTTAATTCCTCTGCAAAGACGCACTCCAAAAAGTATCCTTATCAAATTAAACCTTCATACACCATTTGTTCAATTTGCTTTGTATTATTCAGGAATTTCAACCATGCAGCGATCGGGGAGGCAATCGGATTCGATGGCATAAGCAACCCTGACATCTTTGGTAACAATCCCACGGTCTCGTTCAAGACGGCGATGTGGTTATGGATGACCGACTAGCCTCCAAAGCCTTCCTGCCACGACGGATGACTTGGAAATGGAGTCCGTCCAACAGTGACAAGGCCGCCTTGCAAACTGTGGGATATGGAATGGTTACCAACATCATCAATGGTGGGTTGTAGTGCAGAAGGAAGCGTCAAGGAGAAGGAGGATCACGTCGGCTTTTACAAAAGATTCTGTGACATTCTCCGGGTGAGCTACAGACCAAACCTGGATTGCAACAACCAGAGGGATTTCGGCTCTGCAATTTAACCTTAACCTTGTCTTATCAAAACTGTGGTTTGAACATTGTTCATAAATCTGAGATTTGGAATCTAAGCAGTTCGATTTGTAAATACACATATTGAGAGGAGATGTTAATTACAAATAATTTCTTTGAAAATACACATGGGAATTTAATATTAATTAGTTTATTAAGTTTAAAAGATATTAATTAGTTTATTAAGTTTAAAAGATTATTTTTTTGAAATGTAGTTTTTTTTTTGAAATGTTTTATAATTTTTAAAAATATATAACTTGGTAAATGTTAATTTTTAATATTATTTAATAAATTTATATTACCTTATTTTATTATAGTAACTTTTATTTAAAATAATATTTTTAAATATCATAAATTTTGCAATTTAATTGGTTAAATTATTATTTTTTAATATTTTATTTAATTATCAAATGATTTATTTTTTCTAGATTTAATAAACTAATTTACATGGGTAGTTTTTTTTGTTAATACATAACATATGTATACACACTCACCCATATATTATCATAATTACATATTATCTTAATTTTATATTTAAGTGTGAGAGAGATAAATATGATGTATGGTAATCACTACCTTCATTAAGATCAAGTTTAATTTATTTGATTTTAAAAATTATTTATTTTATATTTTCATAATATTTTTTTCCCTTACATTATTAGAATTTTAATGAATTATAATGTTAAAAGTATTTATATCAAAAGAAATATGTTAAAATTGCAATGTTATGTATATATTAGTGAGATTGATTTTATTTATATGAAAGATATTATTAAGTTAGAAAATCAAATACCTCATTAAGAAATCATAAAAGATCTTGAAAGCCAAGACTTTAATAGTCGATATCAACACATCAAGATAAATAGGTGTCCACTCTTTAAATAGGTTTTAGGTTTAGGTCAAGACCTCAATTCATCTCCTCGAATGCGTTTTAGGGGCAGGTTAAGAAACAACTTTGTCCTTTTCTGAATATGCTTGACAACCATGATTATTTTCCGAATATGCACGAAAGCCATGATTTGTTTCCAAATATGCTTGATAGCCAGGATTCACATGTATCAGTAAGGGGAACATTGAGAGAGAATTCACTTCTGCAGAGTGTACTACCATCTGCTCTCTTAATTCCACAGACTATACTAAATGTGGCCCAAGGAAGAAGAAGAGGAATTGTGGGAGTGACATTTGTTGTTGAGGTAAAGGTTCTCAATAGAATTCCATATTGAGAGTTGCAATCAATATGGAAATGAAGATGTCATCATATGGTTCTATGTTTTTAACCCCTCTACCTCTAATTAAGATTAACCTTAAACATTGTAACTATTTTTCTAAACAATTTCAACATTTACCTACCTAATAGACAATTTAATTAACAATTAAAGCTTGAGACTAATCATTTTTACCATGACATTTTAATAATATCACATCTAAATGCTATACCGTCTCAATTTTTTGAAAATATTTTTATTGATTTTGAAAAATAACAAGTATTGTATCATAGTTTAGTTAGAAGAAATATAATGAATAGTCAAATATAATATGATTATGATGATGATGATGATGATGGTGGTTAATGTCCACCAAGACCAAACATTGGTGTATCAGACCTAAAGAAACAATTTATTTATTTTGATTTAAGATTTTATTCCTATGCTCAAAAAGGTTGGAGAGAAGCCTTCCAAGCTCACTATAATTTCGACATTGTAAATGGCTAGGAAGGTCAGTATTGTAACAAAGATTGTGAAACTGAGATCTAATGTGGTTGTACGCGGGGAACTCTAAGAGGAAGTGGTTTTCATCCTCGATGTTCCTATTCTCACATATATGGCAGATCCTTTCCATCCATGGCATTTTAGGAACTACCCAACGACCTGTTTCACTATGGAGCTCATGAGAATTCGTTCTAATATTTGCTGTATTAATTTTCTTCTTTGAGCTAGTTAAAATAGAGAGATACTTTTGATATTCTAGGGTGGGGTTGATGACCTTCTTATAATAACTTAATTTTCTTTTAGCCGCTAAATCTTTCTCACACCACATTTTTTCTTTGAACTTAGAAGTAACAATATCTTTAATGTTATCTATGTTTTGCAATGCATCATTCTCGTTGATCTCCCAATAGTTTAACCAAGCCCTTGTGTCTTTATGCCACCTTCGATTGAGCCTTAGGTGGTTTTGGTTGGAATTTAAAGCTAGCTTAGGAAGTCTATGATCGTCTATGTACACCTTGTCAAAACATAATTACTTATAATTGAAGTAAAAAATATTTAAACTAGCATTTGCACCAAATTTTGCAAAGGATATGCCTTAAGGCATAAATTTAGTAACAATCATGACATGGGAATGAGAAAATATAAATAATATGCAAATATGTAGTCACGACACGGGAATGGGAAAATCTAAATAAGATGTAGAGATGTAGCAAAATTGAAATTCTAAAGCTTTATAAACAGAAGTTTATTTAGGATGCCTCACTCTATTTTTTTATTAATTATTGAATAAAATTGCATAGAAATCTCATAAAATTCAACCAAATTACTATGATCTCTAATTTTGACTTTGGGTCATTAACATGGTGATGTCGTGTATCAACCACTCAACCACTAAACCACAGTCCAACAAACAAAATACTGCAAAATGTTATGGTCATTCCCATAGTAAACTCAATGACTCTACACACAAGAATTTATTCTTTACTTGAAGAACATATTGCTTACCCATATCCACAAAAAATAATGCAAGGTGGAAGCAAAACAAAAAATTTGTTATTATAACTCGTAACATTATTCCAACCAACCAAACTATCTCCACATTTTGGAAGATCAAATGGCAATAAGTTTAGAAGAATTCAATCAGAAAACATCCAAGATCATTGGTTCACATGATTAATGGTACCCTATCCTATGAATCTAATATTCTAAATGATCTTAAAAAATGGTACAATTGAGGAAGAAAACAAGATCCAAAGAATGTATACCACAAGGACCAATAAACAATCTATTTGACAATCCTTGCTAGGCTCAGCAAAAACAAAATTACTCCTCCTTAAATCCTTCATAGTCAATACAAATGTTGTACAACACAAGGTTCATATTGTTGTCAATCAAGCAATAATGTTGATCGTGAATACCACCAGATTCCTTCAATGTCATACAGTGATTAATGCACCAAACATAGGTATACCAGCTGCAATGATTTATATCATTTTACTGATGTGTCATGTCAAAATAAATGTGATATAATTAAGTCATCTTTAAGCAAAATATCATTGCAAATTCTATACAAGGTTGTCTACTAAAATAACTTTAGCGCTCATTGTTAACACCTAGACCACAATCTGTAAGTATGATGTAGTTTTGTAGAAAAAATCTTCCACAGTAGCCTCAAGAAATGATCTAGATTAGTGTTGGATTGTTTGTCTTGGATAAGCTTAAACTGTACATACATAATTCACTCATACCAAGGGATAGTTGAAAGCTTAGACATTGTCAACTCACAGAAGTTGCCTTAGATTTGTAACTACAAATATGTGTATTTGTTTGCAACAACTGTCAGGACTTACCCTCAGAATTATGCCAAGACTTTAACCTTAAAAATGTGTCAAGAATTCTCACTATAATAATTTATTAGAACGAAATGGTTTTACATAAATTTACTAGCACAGAGCCTCCTACGCATAGCTATCGCATGGATACTTACAACCTAGGGTGGAAGCTAAGTTTTACAAATATGAGAAAAAAATTAGTTTGAATATGGTGTTTTCTTAATTGCTGATAGATCAAAGGCTAAGGTAGATAGCAATTTTTAATATTCATAAAACCTAGGTGGAAGATATATTTGTCTCTTCATGTAACACAAATCAAATGTAATGGAAAACAATAATGAAAAATAAACAATTGTTTATCCCCATCAAAAACAATATGGAGAAATAAAAGAAACATACCATAGATAAAACCTAACTTGTATGAATGGCATGCTTGTCATATCTCCTTCAAATGAACTCACAATTTGTATTTGAAAATTTGATCAGATGTAAGAAATCTGGTGTGTTTTCTAGTAGACTGTGAAAAATGTAAGACATATACAACCAAGAGTACAACCACTCTTCTTCTTTTCCAATAATGGTGCATTGTTTAATATCAAGTAATGTTTGGTAAATTTTTTCTTCAGGCACAACTTCAGTCATCGTATGCAAAGTGATGAGCCATTGCACTCTCAGCAAATGTATCTTGACTTATCATCTTGTGGGATTTTCATACTGGTTAGTTAATTTGTGGTGCGAAGTAACACTAATATTATATATTTTATGTCCAGCAAACAAAGTCAAGGGGACAAAAATTTGCAAGTATATTATTGTTGAGAGAAGTGATCTATCAACATCTAAACACAACTAATTTAGTATTTCCCTTTAGAACACAAGCAATATCTACATTCTTCTATCTTTAAGCGAATTCATTTCAATTTCTTTGATTATATTTGTGATTCTCTTGTGATTTCACATCTACAGATTAGTTCAGGGGGGGGGGGGCATTTTGGAAGTTTTGCAGTTCAGGGGGGATTTGTTTTGGAAATTCTGGCAGTTCAGGAGGGAGTCATTTTGGAAGCTACAGTGGTTTAGGAGGGGCTGATCTGGTGGTTCAAGCTATGGTGGATCGGGAGGATATTATGGGGGGTCAAGTTATGTCAGATCAGGAGGTAGTTACAGTAGTGGATCAGGAAGTAGCTATGGTGGTGGGCCAGTAGGTGGCTATGGTCATTTTGGATCCCACTGTTTTAGTGACTATGGGGAGTCTTCCAGCTCTCAGAGAGGTTCCAGTAGTATGTTTGGAGACTTTTGTGTGCGGGATCCCCCAAGGGAAGTTTTGGGGCTTAGAGCCCAAATTTTGGTCCAATTTTGTAATTCCAATGTAAAGACTCTGGATTTTGTGGGCACGTAGTGCGTAGTTGTTAAAGAGTCATAGGGTTGTCCGCCCTTATTTTGTTAATTTAAGGTCAGTTGTAGAAGATCTACCCATGGTCTGCGGACCATAGGATTGTATAAATAGAGCAAAGCTCTAAGTAGATAGGGATATACAATATGGAAAATCAATGACGAAGATGTTAGAGAGATAGATCTGAAGTGTAAGTCTAAGTTTTGGTTCGTAGCGTAGGTAGAGGCTCTACAGCTGAGTGCGCAGAGGCCTAGTAGTCTGCAGCTGAGTGCGTGGGCCCTTGCAACTGAGTTCGTAGGGCGAGTCGAGTCTGTAATCATCTAGAAGTATTAATAAAGAGAAGTATTATATCATTTCTGCGTCTTGAATTCCTGTTTATGCATCTATTATATTGGGTATGAATTTCACTTCTAATGCTTATATGATGAACGAATGTGTATAACTATATTGGTTAAGTGAACACCAATAAGAACATCTATTTTCGCGAAAATAACTAAGATTTGTTAATAAAATAAGTAAGATACTTAGCATAGTTTAGGAGATATCGTAGCTCACTGCCTTAGGAGCATGAAAGGACTTTAGCCCCTAGTTAGGGTTGTGCAAAAGCCAATGGTAACACTTCTTGAAGGTACTGAAGGATAGAGCAGAGAGTAAAGCAGCCTGCGCGAAGATAGGTATAGTTGGAATAAAATGACATCACAACCATCTCAAGGGTATGGAAACTTGGTTCCAGCATCCCCCCATACTGCTTCGAGTGAGACTTTAGACCACGCTCCGCAAGTTGATGTCGAAAGGGCCAGTAGTGTAGGGATTCATTTGGCTAACTAACATTGAACCTCAGTTAGGCCCCCTCAAGCCAACAAATAGTTCTGTTGCCAAGACTGAAATTTGCATAGAGATGTGTTATGTTGTATCATTGGAATCCAACTGAGAAAGAAATCAAAGGCTCATTGGACAGAAGAATTCACAAGTTCGCATGACAGGAAAAGAGAAACTTGGGACTGTCACAAGAATAGTGGTTACATAGTCACCTGTACATAGAGATCCACAAAATATTTTTCACATCCTTCCCTACTGAGCTATACGAGTGGATGATGAAGCTAGCAAATAGCCAAGGAAGGTGGAAACTTGACAGTCCTGTTGTGTGGACCCCAAAACTAGTGCGAATATTGGAAGCATCAGAGGATACGATTGCGTGCACCATCAATTATTTGCTATATCGCATTATAGGAGGATTTGTTACTGAGTTCGCGGTCAACACCTCAGTCAGCTATAGTGAGGCAAAGCGACACTTTTTCAAAGGACTGCGAGGTAAGTACACAAAATCTTTGAATACCTGGATTAAAATGTTGTTTTGCAAAAAGCGGGTTATGCAGTTACCTTGATGTTTCGGTCTACATGAAGCATAAGAATTTATAGAAATAATGGAACTAAGGGTCTAGAGAACAACCCCTTGATTTCACCTCCGTGAGGGGACGAGGAAGGGATCGCAAAGGTCTCTCCACAAAGTGATATTCATCTGATAAGACAAGGAATTCCGCAAATACCACCTCTACCCACACCACCACTGGCTTCACCTCCATCACCTCCAACTTCACCCTTACCACCTCCACAGCCACGTCGATTCAGTATGGCGAATATAGTGAAGTTGCCTTTGTTCAAAGGCTTGGGAAATGTGGATCCAGACCAATTCTGGTTCATATTAAAGGTTGTATGGGAACCTCAATGTGTTACAGATGACCATATAAAGAAATTAACACTGGTTAGTGCCCTACAGGATCACGCGCTAACCTGGTATATTAAGTACTCCAACGATAACCCGAACGTGAGAGTAGCAGACATCAAAGCAACACTAAATAGGGAATTTAGCAGGCCTAAATCTGAAGCACAGTTGATTGTCAGATTCAAAGAGATCATGATGCTATCAAGAAAGATGTCATGGAAGTTAGATCAGAGGCTGAAATGGATGATCCACAAATCCAACATGAATTTGACAAATGGACATCATCACGAGTGGTTTGTGGCTTCGGTACTACCACATTTAAGAAGTGCATTGTCGCAGTATAAGATAACAACTCAGGAAAAGGCCTTCGAGATTGCCATGAGACTACATGAGACCCCGATGCAAGATCTTAATCTAAGGGTTCAACAAATCCATGCGTAGCTGAAGAATCCGTGCCTTGAGATGTAAAGCTTGAAGCAGGATAAGATGGTTCAACCAGAAGTACGCGAAGAAGTATGGTGCGTGAAATGAAAGAGTTAGGGTCATGACAAAGACCATTTCCTGGTCTTTACAAATTACCTTGCAGGAGGAGGACCGATGCCTCTAAGGCCGGAAGCTCAAGAAGTACCTAGCACGACGCCTGCTTTGTGGTGCGATATCTGTCAAGTATCCAGAAAGCATGGCACGGATAACTGCAACTTGTTACAGAAGTATACGCAAACTCCGCAACAGTTGTTCTGCAAATTTTGTAGGTCAGTGGGACATGACGAGCGTACTTGTAGGAGTTATGAATTGATGATGAATAGAACTCCCACCTATAGGGTTTAGGCCAAAATACAGCCCCTTGACCAGAATGCAGGGCTGGTGTGAATAGGATTTCAAGGGTGCGGATGAGGCCCAGGCAGAGGAGGACCTAGTAGAGGTAGCAGATAATTGATTTGCTACAATTGCCGAGGACTAGGACACTATTACTGCGATTTCACTAATCCAATGCATCTGTCATGCAAGTATTGCACGTTGTTTGATCATGAGACAGAAGATTGTCCTATGCTGATAGCTAGGATACGTGACAAAAAAGCGCTACCACCTCCCCTAACTCAGAACCTACAGACGATGAGGTCTGAGCCGCACAAGGAAGATCTGAATTTAAACATAGTGCTCCAAAGTGGAATTGCGATGGGAGAGGACAAGGGAAAACAACTGGACGATAGTACCTGGGTTCGCAAAGCCTCGACGAAAGAAGATGAGTTCGATTTGGAATGCTCTTGTGAAGCATTCATGGAAGCTAAGAAGAGCTTCGCTGAGGCCTCCACTTTAGGAAGAAAAGATAAACCAAAACCAGAGATGGACCCCTCTATGCTCACTATTTTCCTAGAAACTTGTATGAAGTTACTATGCGACAGTAAGGCTGTGAAAGGGTTACAGGAACTTACCAATAGATGTGCTAGTACCGTGCTAGGCGAACCGTGCGTAGTCTGAAAGATCGGAAAGCATAAAACAAGGACGAGGTGTGAAATGAGACTTACCACGTAGATCAGAGAATATGAGATGGATCAAGTCATTGAGGATTTGGGATAAGATGTGAATGTTCTACCGCAATAGACATGGGAGCGAATGGGAAGACCCGCACTGTAATGGTCTCTGATTCAACTAAGAACGACGAACTAGCAGAAAATTATACCCATGGGGCAATTGCAGGGAGTAACCATGGATATTGATGGAGCGAGCGTGCTAGCATATTTTGAAGTAATAAAGATTGTTGATGACAATAATACCTACCCCGCGCTCCTGGGAATTGACTAGGCCATTGATATGAATGGGTTAATCAATCTAAAGAAGCGGAAGATGATCTTTGAGAAGAAGTCACTACATGTAATAATACCCTTGGATCCTGCTGAGGGATTGCGCTATATGGAACCAGTCCGCGACTACGAGAGTGATGATGATCTGGACTGCATCTACAAGATAATAGCACGATACCAAGACTAAGTGAATCCCACCGTGGATGGGCAGCTTACATGGGAGCACGAGAGTTCCTGCACTTCAGATGTCGACGAAGAAGTAGAACAATGGCAGAATCGGTTACACGAAGTAACTACGTTGAATTGTAATATGATGACTCAGTTGCTGCGCTGTGTGTTGTCAGAAGAAAGGAACCTGGCTACTTATGATGGTCTAAATGAGGTAGATACTTTCTTGGATTCATTTGAAAGGGAGGTGCCAGAAAAGTAATGCTTCTAGGCCTTGGACTGGGTGTTGCGCACTATGCCTGCAAGATGGTGGGGTATGCACAAAGGAAGCATTGATGATTGGCGCGAATGTAGGAGAATGATGCGAACATGATTTGGGAAGCCTAATGTATGATTGACAGACAAGTATGATGGACAGGATGGTCCACGTGCGCATCTGGCCAAGTGGGCACAAGCCTATGGAGAAAAGCCACAACCTTAGTGGGTACACCTATTTTGTCATACCCTAGATGTTATACCAATGAAATGGTATATAAAAACAAATCTCTTCCATGGGACATGTGAGTGGGATATCTTGTGCGAAGGATTCATGATGACCTTCATTTTTTAGGAAGGCTAGGACAGTATTGATGAAGCGCTACAAGAGGTAAAAGCAACCATCTTTAGGATAATGCAAGAGCCTTTAGACCTGATTTAGCTTGAACGGGCTACTCAGCTGAGTTGCACACTGGAATGTTATAATGTAACTGCTAAAGAGGAGGATGAGGATTCGTGGAATATTAACATTCTAGAAACAGAATACCACTGGGAGGTTCAAGGACCACATATTGAGAACCCTGATATAGTCGCGCCGGTGAAAACTAAGAAGCTGAACATTGGTATGGAGGCAGAACCCAAATTTGCAAGGATCAGAGACTACTGGGTTGACACGACGGTTGATAAGGTCGTTGAGTTACTCCGCGAGTATCAGGACATATTCCCGACCGATTTTACAGATTTCAAAGGAATAATCAGAGATCAAGGAGTGATGAAGATCATGCTAAAGTCCGACGTGAATCCAGTTAAGCAGAGGCCTTACTACTTAAATCTGAAATGCAAGGAGAAGGTCCACGTAGAACTAGACAAAATGCTCGCAGTAGGCATTATTGAGACTATGAAAGAATTTGATTGGGTAAGCCCAATAGTGGTGCAAGAGAAGAAGCATTAGGACGAGATAAGGATATGCGTGGATCTCAGAAAATTGAATGACACTTGTGTGCATGATCCATTCCCAACTCCATTCACAGATGAAGTGTTGGACAATGTAGGTGGTCAGGAAGCATATTCTTTCACTGATGGGTTCTCGAGGTACCACCAGATCAAAATCGTGCCAAAGGATAGGACCTTAGCTTAGAGGGACCAAGCCACTTAATGAATTGAGCTCCATCTCATGACAAGGACCTTAACAGAGTCAAGTAAGATATTTCATGTCATTACCCGCATTAGAAAATCTAAATCGAGTAAGAACATTGATATCGACCCTCCTATCACAGATTTTTGTGTTAATTTGTTTATATATAGAAAAACCACAAAAGGGTTTGATTACTAGGTTGCAGAATGTATATATTGTGCACAAGATTAAAAAGATGCCCAAAACCATATTTAAGTTCTTTTCAAATGTGAATCTCAATGCATTTGATCTCAGTGAAGGTGGAATTTGATACTAAGACACTATTAGCATCTTTCTTGAGCTCAAGTATAACCAATTAATCAAGACCATACCTTCCTCCATTAAGCTTGAGCTTATGAGAAGCATCTTAATTGAGCTTAAGGGTTTGATTATTGGGCTGCATAATCTACATATATTGTGTACATGATTACAAAGATGACCAAAACCATAATTAAAAAAAATTCAAATGTGAATCTCAATGTATTTGATCTCAGTGAATGTGGAATTTGATACTAAGACACTACTAGAATCTTTCTTGTTGCTCAAGTATAACCAATTAATGAGGACCATACCTTCCTCAATTGAGCTTGAGCTCATGACAAGTATATTAACTAAGAATAATATAGATTTATCAAGACCTTGTAGAGCTAGCTTAGGTAAGGCCTTTCCAGACCAACCCTCCTAGCCTGCAAGATTAGTAGGACACATCAAATCTTAGGTTAAGATGGATCTCTGTGTTAATTTGTGTATACATAAAAATTTAAAACCAAAGATGGATCTTTGTGTTCATTTATGTATATATAAAAACTAAAAAGGTTCGAATACTGGGCTAAATAATGCAAACATACTAAGAAAAGGAATGCAGAGATGCCCAAAAACCATATTTAGATAGACATGAGAGATCAAATTTCTTTAAACAGGCATATATATTCTATTCATTATTATAGAGTAATCTAAGATATTTCATATTTTGGAAAAATTCAAAAAGTGGTTAGATAGAGGAAACTTAAAATGACCTGCAATGGTTCTATATCTCATAATATGGGGATCTAGCGTGGTAGGAATGCTTACCTTTTTTAAAGTCAACATATGTTAACATTTTAGTTTGCACCATATACAATTGATGCACATATACAAAAGTTTCACATATACGAAAGATATGTGCATATACAGAAGCTGCGCATATACAAAAGATATACGCATATACCGAAGATATACATACATGCATATATGCACAACTTCTGTATATGTGTATCTTTCGTATATGCATAGCTTCCGTATATGCACAACTTCCATATATGCACATATCTTTCATATAGAATCTGTGTGACTTCCATATATGAAATTTTTTCGTATATGCACAACTTCTGTATATGCGCTTCTTATGTATATGTGCATATTTTCTGTATAGATTCATATCAAGAAGTTATGCATATACAATAAATGCACATGTACAAAAGTTGCACATATACGAAAGATATGTGCATATACAGAAGCTACGCATATATGAAAGATATGTGTATATATAGAAGATATGTGCATATACGGAAGCTACACATATATAGAAACTATGCATATATGGAAAATGCACGCATATGGAAGATATGTGCATATAAAGAAGATATGCATGCACGCATATATGCACAACTTCTTATATACAGACATCTTTTGTATATGCATATACTCTGTATATGCATATACTCTGTATATGTGCATATCTTCCGTATATACACAACTTCTATATATGACTTCTGTATATGAAAATATTTCATATATGCTAGATCACACATAGAAGACTGCCTTATTTTTCTCTCTTTGGTATGAATTAGATCTCGTTAGTGCCATGAAACATTGACAATATACCCAACTAACCCAACTATTGAACTATAGGGCTTATCCCAATGGAAGAATGAGTAATCCATACCCCTGCATTATGGATCACGGAAAGTATATCCCCATGCAAAAAATATATGTCATGAATATAGAAAGAGAAGTAAATTTGTTTTTTATAAGCACACAGATGATGAAGAATGGGTATGGGATTAGGAGAATACAGACATGAGCCACATCCAAAAATAAATACAAGAAGAGACCTTGCCTTCGAATTGTGTAGAGATGCATGCGTCATCCATGCACATATGCTCTCACATCTCTCATTTCAATAATTGAAATAAAAATTATGATATTTTTTAATTAAAAATAAATAACATAAATAAAGTTTTCATCCATCCCATGTGCTTCTCCAGAATGCCATTTTAAATTGTTTGGAAGAGATTTAAATCACAACTTCCAAAGTTGGAGGATTATTTTCTTCATGGTTGTCTGTGAATAATGATCAAATCAACCATATGTTAAACCTCATGACTGCCTATGTCAATGTAGTCATTGCTTGTGGCAGAGATAAACAATTAGCCTACTACATCATTACTCATGGGTTTGTAGGAATACTGCATGATGTGTGGGAAGGCATATCCCATGCAACAAAGAATGCTATTGAGTGGTCCCCGAAGCGTAATGAGCACCCACCCCTATATTCAGTAAGTTTAACCCACTACACAGAACATATGAATGCAAAAAGATTGTTTCTGCAATTGACTCAAGACCCTCCTCCCAACTTAATCTTCCTAATGCAATTAAGAAAAATGGATAAGACTGCATGCACATTCCATTCCAGTTCATTTGCTCCCTCTAAGACATGGAAAAAAGGTTAAGCCCAATTTTTTCATCCTAGGACTCCATAATGGGTGGTGGAACAATGAACCTACTACAGGCCTTTGCCGAAATGAGAACTTCTTGGTGTTAATTTGGGGTAGCATCGGATGTTCTCTAGCCATGAAAATTGGTGGAGAGGCTAAAGCACATGAGATATCCAAGGCCCAGAATTGGTTCAGATAGATTGTACCCGCTTTGTGAGATATTAAAATAATAAATTATTTTAATGGAGTTCCTAAGTCTAAACTTAGGAAAAATAAAATATTAATGGGTATTAATATAAAACTCGGCTAGAAGGTTCCAAAAGTCATGGATCAAGCTAAATCTAATATTAGCCATTGATTAGGGATTTAATCTTGGCCGTTGATGGACCAACGAGAAAAGTATAAGAAGAGGCTTGAGGGTCAGTTGGAGAACACACAAGAGTGATCAATCATTCATTTTTCTAGAGCGGGGTTGCTAAGAAAAGTTGAATAAATGATCAACAACAAGGGGCAGTGAGTATGAGTACGAGGTAGAGAGGCATGGACAATATTGGGAGACTAGCATAGAAGCAGAGAGAGCGAGAGCAACAGTCAGTCTACGCTACGTAGGGCCCAGCAAAGGCAATGCAGAGCCCAAAAAGACCGCGTCATCCATGCAGAGGGCAGAGGGAGTGATGCAAAGGCTACCAGAGGTTGTGTAGTGCCTCAGAGGGCTAATGTAGAGGGTCCTCAGGCTGAGGTCAGCAAAGGGATGATGTAGTAGCCAGAAGGGCCAGCGCTGAGCTTTAGTTGTGCCGGAGAGGGTTTCGTGGGACATGTTTTTTGAATACCTGTTTCTGGATATAGAGGTATTGCTTTCATGTATTTTTCTCTGTCGGGTGAGCTGGTTAAGCAACCAATTTTACTCAGATAGATTGCATAATAATATAACACATATTTCATTAAATTTGGAAATATTTTGTTACAAGGACAATGACTAGAATTGAACTTTTGGTTATTTTGAAATTCTAGATCCACCATTTAATTCCAAATATAATGAAATATGTGTTATATAACCCTCTGAATAGTTGCACCAGTTTTCCCACATTGGGTTTTTTTGGGGACATTTGTTGAAAGAATAACAGTGTCAATTGTGTGCTTGTTTTCTTTCATCCCTATTTGAAGGGACCCATTAGTGCACCATCTCATGTGTCAGTGTTAGGCAGTTCCCTTTGACCCCTTCCAGCTCAGTGACTCATCACAAATCGCCCCTTGACAATAACATGGTGGCACCACCTTGAGAAAGAATTCATATGTCATACATGGTTAGTCTAAATTTGTCAGAAATATTTAAGCTTATTAATGACCCAATATCTTATGATCTTACTTATCGTACAATGTCATCTAAGATCCCCTCAATATTACTTAATCCCAAAGTTGTTTAGGTGAAAAGTATAAAATATTTACCTAAAAATGAGACTTCCATGCTTAGTATGCTATGCATTAATCAAGACCATAATATTTACTCAAACTAAATTATTTTCAATGCAATTTGTATAGGTATTTTAAGAATGACTAAGTGGGAGAGGATTAACGAGTTGGAAGTTGAAGACCCGGAATTTGCGCATATACAGAAGATGTGTACATATACAGAAGTTATGCATATTTACGAAAGATTTGAACATATGTAGAAGATATGTGTATTTACGAAAGAAGCATAAATTTTATATACGAAGGTAGCACAACTTCTGTATAAGTGCATATTTTGTATCGCATATATT
This sequence comes from Pinus taeda, assembly GCA_000404065.3. Lineage (NCBI taxonomy): Eukaryota > Viridiplantae > Streptophyta > Pinopsida > Pinales > Pinaceae > Pinus > Pinus taeda. The sequence continues at coordinate 66,113 of APFE031168974.1, read as the reverse complement.
CTGTATGTGCACAACTTATATGTATGTGCATATCTTCTGTATATGCACATAAACAGAAGATCCACATATATATGGAGGTTAAAGTTGAGTATATAAGAAGGTTGAAGTTATTCTCAACTTTTGTATATGTTCATATATGGAAGCTACGTATATATGGAAGTTGTGCATATCTTTCGTATATGCACAACTTTTGTATATGCATATATCCTCTATATATGTGAAACTTCTGTATATGCACATATACAAAAGCTAAGTATATAAAGAAGTTGTGAAAAACTTCCATAATATTCATACACAACAGTCCATATATATGCTCAACTTCTCTACCTACACATATCTTCCATATATGCAGAACTTTTATATGTGTGCATATTCTATCTATATGTGTCTCTTACGTATATTCACATATCTTTCGTATATACGCATATTAAGAAGATATGAACATATACTTCAAACCTATATATGGAAGCTACACATATATAGAAGATATGTGCATATATCATATGCATGTGCAACTTCCATATATACGCATATCCTCCATATAGGCATATCTGGCAACCTCCATATGTGCATACCTTATCTGCCTATACTGAAGAAGTGCATATACGGAAGACACACACTTATATGGAGGCTAGAGTTCTGCACAACTTCTGTATATGTGCATATCTTTCGTATATGCGCATATCTTCCTTATATGCACATTTTTTTCCGTATATGCAATTTTTTTTTTTGCCATATATGTGCGTATCTTTTGTAAATGTGCATACCTTCTCTACAGTGCACAACCTCTGTATATGCGTATACACAGAAGTTGTGCGCATATGGAAAATAGGCATATATATTGGAGTTGTGTATATATGAAGGTTGCAGTTGTACATGTGTATGTGCATATATGAAAAATATGCGCATATACAAAAGCTTCACATATACAAAAGATATACGCATATACGGAAGTTGCGCATATACGGAAGATGTGCACATATATGCGTATTTATGGAATATTTAAACATATATAGAAGATATGTGTATTTACGAAAGAAGCATAAATTTTATATACAGAGGTAGCACAACTTCTCTATATGTGCATATTTCGTATTGCATATCTTCCGTATGTGCACAACTTATATGTATGTGTATATCTTTCATATATGCACATAAATAGAAGATTCACATATATATGGAGGTTAAAGTTGAGTATATAAGAAAGTTGAAGTTATTCTAAACTCTTGTATATGTGCATATATGGAAGCTACGTATATATGGAAGTTGTGCATATCTTCCGTATATGCACAACTTCTGTATGTGCGTATATCCTCTATATATGTGAAACTTCTATATATGCACATATACAAAAGCTAAGTATATAAAGAATTTGTGTACAACTTCCATAATATGCATACACAACAGTCCATATATATGCTCAACTTCTCTACCTGCACATATCTTTCGTATATGCAGAACTTTTATATGTATGCATATTCTCTCTATATGTGTATCTTACGTATATTCACATATCTTCCGTATATATGCATATTCAGAAGATATGCACATATGCTTGAAACGTATATATGAAAGCTACACATATACAGAAGATATGTGCATATATCATGTGCATGTGCAACTTCCGTATATACACATATCCTCCATATAGGCATATTTGACAGCCTCCATATGTGCATATCTTATGTGCCTATACTGAAGAAGTGCATATACGGAAGACATGCACATATATGGAGGCTAGAGTTCTGCACAACTTCTATATATGCACATATCTTCCATATATGCGCATTTTTTTTCGTATATGGAATTTTTTATCTTTTATTTTTTTTTTTTATTTTTTATTTATTTATTTATTTATTTATATTTATTATTTATTTTTATTTTTTGATTTTCGTATATGTGTGTGTCTTTTGTAAATGTGCATACCTTCTCTACAGTGCACAACCTCTGTATATGTGTATACACAGAAGTTGTGCACATATGGAAAAATACACATATATATTAGAGTTGTGTATATATGAAGGTTGCAGTTGTACATGTGTATGTGCATATACAAAAAATATGCGCATATACAAAAGCTTCACATATACGAAATATATATGAATATATGGAAGTTACGCATGTATCAGAAGGTTCACCAATATAGAGAGGAAGCAAGTGTTTCATCAGGAACTCCAACTTATGGAATTCATAGGATAATGGTATGATGGCATAAGAGATGAAGCAAATCAATGAGTTGAAGCTCTTTTCAATCAAGGAAGTTGTTGAAATAATCGTAGATAACCTAAAGGTAAAATAGGTATGTATGCTTGTATTCAATATTATAAAGTCACGTTGTATGGTTGTAGGTAACATGGATCACTACTCTATCTTGAGAAGCATGATCAAAGAAAAGGAATCTCCTCCCATGAAAGTTGATGTCTTAAGGCATGTGTCACACTAGATGAAATCAACATAATATGTCCTCATATGGAATATGAGGTGGTTGACAGCAACTAGAGGAACTCTGATTGGAAGTTCCTAGGAATGTCATGTGTGAAGAAAGAAATGAAGAGAGCATAGACTATGCAACCATGGAAGAAGGCAGTCAACACATTCCAAGAAGTGAAAGACTTGACTATCAAACATCCTTGAAAGATATGGATAATCTAATGGAAGTCTGCAAAAGATGGATATCCTTGACTATATATATATATATATATATATATATATAAGAGATGTGTGAACATGTAAGAAGGATGTTAATGCCAAAAGGAAGATGTCATGATGAAACACCATCACAAAGGTGATTTTGATTTAAGTGTTCATTTCATATTTTTTAACAATATCTAGATGGTCTTATGTAGGTCTTCCAAGAACGCCATGTAGAAGGGTGTAAGATCCTTCCAAATAAGATAGCATGAATAAGGCAACTTGACTGATGGATCACTTTCTGATTAAAGGAATGATGACATGAATGACTCATGGATGAAAGTGATGCATGGTTTGTGACCTATGAAGTTGTCCCAAAAGGTGAAGACTACTTGAAAAATAAATTCATGACACCAAAGGAAGGATCTCTTCAAGCAATTGGTTTTGTTTCTATCTACACTTGAGTAGCTGTTGTAGGTACCTAATTAAGAGGGATCATGGAAGAAATTTTCTTAATTGGAAGAAAATTAGAAATTCCTAAGCCAATAGGGAGCTTAGGTACATTCCTTCTGTAGGAATGAGTAAATTCCTTTATTGGAATAGATATGTCCTCCATAATTATTAGGGAGAGATAGACACATCATTATTGTCTTCACTCGAAAGAAAGAATGAAGGACTGGTTAAATATCTGGCATTCGATCCTCTTTAAAGATGAGATAAGGAATACAAGATAAGAGTAGTCGTAGAGGACTTGTATTCTTTGAGGATTGGGAATTTAAGATAAGAATAGTCCTAATGAAACACGGCCTAAGAACTTGGGTGGGGTATGTTCAGGGAGAGATAATGATGAGAGTGTCTATAAATCATTGGTCTCACCAACATTGAGCTTATATCTTGTGGTGAGATAGAGCTATTAGTCAAGGCTTTTCTATGTCATAGTGTTGGTTGATATGATGCTATAAAGATGGGATACCAATATGATTCTTCTTATGAGAAATTCTTCTTTAAGAATGGCCAAGTACCATTATGAATACCTCCCTAGTTAAGGGGAAGTGTTGAAAAGTGTAACTAGGTTCGGTCTTCATAATGACATGTGTAATTATGTTTTTTGTGTAATTTATTTAAAGAAGAAAATAAAATGATTGTTTGCTTGACTCATGGGTTTCATGAGAAAGAAGTTTTCTTTTTAGATGGATCCCATTAAGAGCCTTTAGGATTTGTCATAAGAGTCAAACAGAGTCAATTTCATGTATGAAGAACCATTCTTGGTCCTGTTACAAATGTATATGAGTCAATAGAATGGTTGAGTAGCCCTCCAAAGATAGACACAAGTTCTCCTCTTCAATTCGACCTCTAGATAAAGTGAATAACTCATTTGGGCTTCACCTTGCGAAGACACACATATTCATATAAACATGTCGACTTATCTATATAGAAAAGCCACTATATATGTGTGTGAAGGGTCTTTGCATTTCCACACGAGATAGGTTCGAATATCAATTCAGTGAAGAAGCTCAGATAAGCTACAGGATTGCAGAGGCAAGTTTGCTAAAGGAGAGTGGATAAATATATAATATTGCAGAGGTAAGTTTGGTGTTATCTCACAGTCAAGGAGTTCGGGTATACCTCTGAGATTCAGATAAAAATTATAATGACAACTTCGGTGTTACCACAATTCAAAGCTACCACAACAAGAAGAGTTTGAAGGTCTCATAATTCGGTATCATTACACTTTAATGCTACCACAGTGAGAAGGGTTTGATGCCTCACAACTTAGGTGCCATTATATTGCAGTATTACGCAGTGAGGAAGTCTTTATACTACCATAGAGAAAAGGTCATAGTGAGTAAAGAGATCTCAGTCTCGGTGATGATGATATCTCGGTGTTAAGGAGGTCGAAGTAGAAGGGAAGTCAAGAGGAAGAAAAGAGAATAATATTGATAGTCAATAGAACTAGTGTCTTAGTATTGGAGTGGAAAATAGGTAAAGGGCCTTGGTCTTGGTATTCATAAATTTGAATCTCTATAAGAAAAAAAATTTGGGTTTTCCTTTCAGAGAGTGAGAGGTTTTGGTCCTGACTCATAGCCTACAATATGTGTCTCTTGTCTATTTATGTCCATGCATTTGTTGTTGTTTAATGAAGAAGAACACTAATAACTTAATAAATTTTATTCTAATCTAAATTTGTAAAAATAATCCACAAGTAGTTACTAATTGAAGAGAAATCACCTAATACTTGATTCCCTAGATTTCTTAATGACATAAAAAGAGGCATATTCAGAAGATGAGGACTTCAATTAGGTGTATCAGTAATTGCAGAGTGAGATTCATGTGCATGATGATGACAACACCATTAACTACCATCTCTATGATGGGTTACTCTATAGGTTGGATAAGCTACGTGTTCTTAAAGGTGGACTTTTATAGCTGACTAGAGAGGCTCACACATCCAATGGTTCAGGGAACATTGGTGTAGGGAAGACCATGGCTAACTAGCAAAGGTATGTGTATTGGCCTAGGATATAAGAGTATGTAGCTAGGTTCATAAAATGGTTCATGCTTTACTATACCAACAAACCTAGCAACAAGAAATAGGGTTTGTATCATCCCTTACCTGTACCTACTCGTCCTTGGGAAAGAATTTACAAGGAATTTGTGGGAGGTTTACAGACAACCAGGAAGGGACATGACTACATGTTCATGGTATTGACATGTTCATAAAGGTGTGTTTTGATGCCCTGTAAAAAGTCCATCAACTGAAAAGAAGCAACAAACTTGTTCGTTGGACAAGTTTGGGTGCACTTTGGGATACCATGGAGCATCATTTCAATTAGGGACACAAGATTTCTTAGCGTAATATGGACTACATTGTGGGAGAATATAGAAAAAACGTTGAAGAGATATACAACATTCCATCCATAGACAGATGGACAGACATAAGTAGTCAACATGACTTTGGTACAACTTTTGAGGGCATACAACTAGAAGCATCCGAAGACTTGGGATGAAATTATGGTATATATACAACATTCTTATAATAGAGCAGTCCACAGTTCTAGAGGAAATTCCCCACTTGAGACTTGTTTTGGATATTTTCCACCTTCACCTTTGGATATTTCATATGGGCAGAAAGAAGGAGTGAGGGAAGATCTTACAGGAGATGGTTTGAGGGTTGAAAATCTTATAGAAAAGGTGAGATATATCCATCTAAAGGTACATGAAACATTGTAGAAGTCGAAGGATAAGTATAAGGTCAGGGATGATCAACACAAAATAGAGAAATCATTCAAGGTGGGAGATAGAGTATGGATACATTTGAACAAGGAGATGTTGGAGGGGCTTGACAAGAAAATCAAGGCTCTAAGGTATGTCTCTTTGAGATACTCGAAAAGGTGGGTGATAATTCCTATCGACTCAGTTTACCACCATATTTGTGCATTTAATTAGTTGTGAATGTAGATAATTTGAAACTTTATGAGCCTTCCATGCTAGATTAGGAAGAGGAACAGGTCCTACCTTCCATGGAGGATTTGGCACTAAACGCTCATGCAAACTTTACAGAAGATACAATTTTTCAAAAGAGGTCCAGAACTACAAGAAATGGGCAACATAACCTTTGTAAGAATGGGTTGAAGGGACAACTTCAAGGCAAAGTTAAATGGTACACTAGAGAGAAGGTGGAAGGACAAATTTCCTCACCTCAATTAGTAAAACAAATTGGGGACCAAAATCCTCCAAAAATGGGGAGGTGTGATCTGAATTGGATAATTGTATTTTTTTTCATCCATATCGATGCATTTGAGGTGGAAAAAGTGGAGAGATCAGCTCATAGGACCGTTTTTACCAATGGGACCCAGTTTGGTGAAACGGGATCTAAAACGTTCTTGGAACATTTTGAGGCATCAAAGAACCTTTTTGGGGGGTAAAAATTTACCACTTTAGCATTGCACCTTTTCATGCTACTCAACACACAAATACCTTTTCAACGGCACATGAATCGCGTTAATCAGAGTCCGTATGCAAAAGTTTTGCCACTCAGAAGTTAACCTTACTATTTTCACACCTATAGTTTGGGAGGACATTGCGTCAGATCCCATTAATCATGGAAAAGGGGATAGTCATGTGTTTTTGATGTAAGAGACTCTAGAAGAGTCTATTTTGTGACGCTAGTTAAGAGTTGATGTAGTCATAAGGGGCCAAGGGATATCAAAGCTTGCATAATTTTTAATGCTTTTTAGTGCAAAGGGCTAATAACGAGAACCACGAGGTCACCCCAATTTAACCCCTACATTTGGATATATGTATTGGCTTGAGTCTACCCTAATGAAGGACTATTGAACCAAGCCCACTTTATTATCTTTTAATTACATGACAATTGGAGTGCAACTGAAAACCCTCATTGAAAATCTTCCATGCACTCCTCTCTTTAAGATGTCCTAGGCACTTGTCTACAATAAACCCAGAGGTTGTCTATAGGAAGCTTTCTATGTCCCCTGAAGCACCCATGCTACAGGTGTCGGTAAAAGCGACAACAGCACCCATATTTGTAAATCACCACAGCATATAATTTGAAGGAGGGCACTAAAAAATTGTTCAAACAATGTTGAATTGGCCATCTATTTGTCAAGCCCCAGAACTTTTGTATTTAATACATCTTTTTTCCCCTATGATACCCTATTCCATTCCCTTGTTTTACCAATATGGAACCTCTACGTCACACTTCCACATCCTTTTTGATGCAATAGTAAAGATTTGTGCTCAATTTGCATTTCTTCTAAAAATACCTCCGCTTGTATGTATTTTCCAAGATTTATGATTGTTTATAAGTCAATAACAAAGGTTGCGTAGTTCTCGTACTATGTATATAGATCATGCATCGAGGAAATGGATGCGTGGACTACTTTGGTCATTGAAATATGCCACGAGGGTTAGTGGTTAATCATTATTGTGTACACATGTTAGAGATATTTTTGGAGTTAGATCAAGGTCAAAGTGTGAGCATAATGATTATAGCTAGCTCCAGACCGAGGAAGAAGGAACTACTCTATAGTTCTTCTCGTAGTAGATTTGTGATTTCCTTGTTTACTTTTTGGTTGCACCATACTTTCCTTCAAGCACAAGCTATTATTATTCTTACCTATTTTTTTTTCATTCAATTGGCTAGTTTGAAGCCCAATGATGTATTGTAAAATTTATAAAATCCAAGCTATGGTTTGTGCCTAATGTAGGTGGTATTATTATAGATGTATCTTTAGTCAACTGGACCTAAGAAATTGACATGATGTAGAGATTGAGAAGATCTAATACAAAGTTTTATGCTAGGTTCCATCCTACATTTTTTTGTGCATTTGAGGAATTAAAGATTCTTTATTATTTAAATTTTCTATAGGAGGCACAAGTTGGTTGGCTAGGCTCGCAAATCCAACTTGTTGTCCTCCATATTTTGCATTCATTTAGCTAGGTTTCAGATTTGTTTATTGATGCTTGATATTTATCCATTTGTTGTGCTAACTTGTGTGTTTGATCTCAGATCTAGAGGTTTCCTATGTGAAAACTACACACTCTGACTCCCCGATAGATAAGTCTTTATTCTATGTTTTCTTTACATTTACACATCTGGGAGTGTTGAGATTACAAGCATGATGCATTTCCATGGCAAAAATTGCACATATAATTCACTTTTGTAATATATTTTCATGTGATGATATCTATAAGCTACACGAAACATTGTTTATACGTAATGATCAAACCAGCATATATTTTGTTTTCTTATGATCCATCGCTTAGGTTTTCAATCTTTAGTCCCAATCTGGATTGCTCCATTGAATGAGAATATAAGGCATGTTGGATCTAAGGAGATTTCGGGTTTTATGTCATAACAACAAACAATATCTTGATTTCGATTTAAAGTTCTCTTTGTATAAGCATAACATGTCTGTTAAGATTTGGGTTATCAAAAATCTATTGTAACTTAAAACCGTTTGTTGAATTATGATGCGAGTTGGATTGTAGTCATTATTATTGGTTGAGTTGATACATGGATTTCTCTTTGATTTATCTATTTTTATGCACTAAAATATAGTTTATGTACATGTTTCATGGTTTAGGACAGTCAATGACAAGGATGTTTTAAATGTATAATGTGTTGCCTCCTTTTTCAAAAGAATTAATCTCTTGAGGATTCCAATTATTGTTTCGATCTTGAGACATTCCATCTAACACAACTCATACTAGATCGATTGAAATCCACTATTTGAATTATAAAAAAAGTTGTAATGTGACTTGGAGTTATTGATTGAGTTCAAACATAACATATATGTATTTTTGTTTCGAGGTTTCATAGTGGTGGTATAAGTGATGTGTTGTCTGACATGTGTTAAAGGAATTGTTTATAAGAGGGATTCAATTATTTATAAGATTGCAAATTTTTCATTGCGAACAAAGTGATGATTTATGCTCTTATGGATTATAAAATTACTTCTTTCCTATGTCCTTTTTATGAGCAACACGTTATCTTTTAAAATTCATATTTGATTGATTTTTCTTAGAAATATTTGAAACTTGTATACCGATTTGAAGAATAGTGTAAGTAGATTTGCTCATAGCTTTTATGAAGTTTTACAAGTGTTATGTGTCAAAACTAAGTAGGGACCTTGTTATTCATGCATATGGTGTTTTGCATAGTTTGCACATATTTTATAATGGACCGGTGTGTGTCTGGAATAAATTTGGAATCTTTCTTTTGTTTGACACAAAGATAGATTGCAATAGGACCTAGCGTAGGATCACAATAGACTTAGTTGTTTCTTTTGCTTTAGAGTTATGCATTGAGTGTCGGAATATTTTATAGTGCGTGGATTGGCTAGGAGCTCAACTATTTTTCCCTTCAAAGACACCCTTTACATTTGTTTAGTCGATGCTTAAGTTTCCAATTAATTAGTAGCTAGGGTTTTCATTTTGATAGTTAGGGTTTTCTCTCGAATTTTCAATAGTTAAGGGATTGCCTTTCAATTATCAGTAGTTAGGTTTTTCTTTCCAATTGTTAATAGTTAAGGGTTGCTTTCAAATGTTGGTAGACTGAAAGATTAGTATTTGCAGTAGTTAGGGTTTCACTTCTAATGGATGCCTATGATTGCATGATTAGAACAAGGGTTTGACTAGTTTTTGCAAGAATTCAAGAATTGTAATGAACAATTTATAGAGGAGATTAGGATTTGGCTTTGTAGGTTTCTAAAGTATTTATGCAAAATTTCCAATGTTGCGTCTTGAAGTCTATGGACTATAGATTGACATTAAATGTTGGTTCATATAGTGCAACCAACACTCTTCCATATTTCTTTCAACCGACCATTTGTATTATTGAAGTTAGCAATAACATTCTTGTACACCATTTATAATAGAAAAGTCAACTCAAAATTGTTATTAGTACATTCATTTTAGATGACCTCTTTTATCTCAAATTTTAGCTATATGCTATTTTTTTTATAATTATAACCCCATATCACTTAGCTACCAGAGGGATTAACCATAATGATCATATAAATAGAGGTGTTTATTTTTTTGCTTTCCTTAAGAATAAGAAAAATAAGGTTATGAGTTCATATTTTAGGAAGACAATTCTCCATTGTAGAATTGAAGAGCATGCAAATGTAAAAGAAGAGATTCAAATTTTTTAATTATTTTTTTAAGACTTTTGTATAATAATATTTGATTTCCCTAACTTACCTTTTACAAAACATTTAACTCAGACTTGTATGTTTCTAAGTAAAAACCTCTCACTTTATAATAAATGTTAAAATACGTCCTTTGAAAATTACTTTGTATAAGTGTTTAATTATTATCTTGTTCTATCATTATCTAAAGCATTGATAAACTTAAAAAATTCATAAAATTTCTTAAAATAAAAATTGCAATCTCCTCTTTTATGTATATAACTTTTACTAATTTGAGTGATTGGAGACTTCTATTGTCATATTGTTAGTGATTTTCGGAATAATATTGTGTAACATGTGTGATGTGTCAACATTTTTTTTGTGACTTCATCCATCATCAAAGACCACACACAGTTGTATGGTCACTAATGATGGATGGAGTCACCATCCAAAACGTTGACAGAATCACACATGTTAAACTGTATTATTCTAGAAATCACTAACAATTTTGCTAATTTTTCTTTCCATAATTTTCATAATCCAATTTAAATACATATAATACTTAATATTTCTATTTATATATTATATTTTACTTTAATAAATAATTATAAATTTTCGTTTTTTAATTAAAATTTAAATGATTATTTAAACTTTTACAAATATTTATATTTTTAATCTTTTAAATTTTTATTTTTTATTATTAGAGAAATTTATTATATTTTAAATAATTTTTAATTATATTTAAGATTAGTTAATAATAATTTAATAAAATTTTCCATTTCTAAATGCTCCAAATTTGTCCAACTATGAATCTCTTGGGGATGGCATGAATCTCTTGGGAATGGCGTGCATGACCAATCAACCCTACGATAAATTCTTTTGTGGGGATTTCGCTCGTATCATCGAGAATTTTAAAGGTCCACTGATATCGTCACTCATTGGAAAAATTAAGTCGGGATGAGAAGCTAGATTGACCATCATCTTTTACACAGATATATCGGGTTGCATTGCAAAGTATTAAGATCACTAATTTAAAGTTCACAAATGAGATTTAATTTTAAATCACGTTTTGGGTGATTCTTTCATTTTGAAAACCATTCATCTTTCCATCATGTCGTATGCGTAAAGCAAGCCTCGAAGACATTTCATATTACTATTTAATGTACTAACTATATATTTAAATATTGAAATTTAATGTATTAAGTATACATGAAATAGTTAAACATAAATATTATGTTCGTTGAAATTATTGTAAACATTCCATTCATCATATGATTAACACCAGAGTGGCATTCATTCTTTGGCGCAGTGGTTCGACCTCACCCTCATCCCACCATAATTTCAGGCAGTTATAAGCATGAACCTTCTTTAACAACATTAAATTCTTTGCGATGGACAACTCTAACATGTCATTGCATCCAACAACATATAGGGTCTTGAGCTTCTTGAGTTGCCCCAGCCTTGGAATTCTCCTCAGCCTTTTGTATCCAGAAACATCCAATTCCTCCAAATATATCAACATCTCAAGATGTGGCAGTGGTAGCTCCTCTATTCTTACACACTCCCAAACATCCGACGTTGAAGTTTTAACATACCACAAAGCCCTCCTATTTGCGTCGATTTCCCACATTGCGGCAAATACAAGGACCGAAGGTTTGGGCAAACACACTCCAAAAATAATACCTCCAATGTTTCTGTAGAAAACCACTGTAGCATAAATAAGCATTTATCATCGTCATGGAAGGACTCAAACGTATTCAACTCTCTACCTATTTCTCTTTCTTCATCAATCTTTTTAAATGGTAGTTCCAGCAAAGGACAACACTCCTTCACTAAATGTAGAAGATTGTTCATCTTTAGAAGTTCTTGCAGTAAGTATTCTATCTCGAGGAGTTTGATCCTGATACACGTAGTTATTGTCCCAAAACAACACACATTCAGACACAAAAAACATGTAAAGAGCCTGTATCGTGAAGCACCTGAATAATTACAAGCAGCACATGAATAATTAAAATTGTTTGCAAATTATGAAACTGATGCTTAAACGTTAGATTTATGAATCCTCAATTCGAGGACCGGTGCACCCAAAGCCCTCCCACCTGCGAAAACCTTCCCAAGTAGTGGCCCAAGCCCTACTTCACTATGCCGCCAACAATGTGATCCCGTAGCACATCACGTTCGAAATAAAAGAAACGGCGGTACTGTTGGGGAGGCAGAGCGCCTGCAACATGCTAGTTTTTTATCTAGGCTACGACAACCTCCTCTAGGCGACCCTAAGCCACAGCAGGTGATCGATTTTTCTGGAGGAAGCTAAGGACTAGATCGCGACTCACTGGGCACAGAATGAGGAATGATGAGCTGATCCATCAAACCCTCCAGCGCCGATTCGTAGGTCATGTACCAAGACAACGTAAGAAACAATGCCATAATCACCAGAATGAAGAGCACATGAAAAGAAAGCTGCGACTGGTGCCATTCATCTCTCTTCTTCAACGTTTGAGATATCCATGGTGAATTTGGGCACCACCAGAATGACCTCCGATAGACGCTTTCGAGAGCCGATGTTGAGCAAATAAATTAAAATATCAGTGTTTTAGCGGGTTTCAAAATTCAAACCCAATTACAAAATTCAAAATGAGTGATGTATGGATGGTATCGGCGCCGATGGTATGACATGGTATGCAAGACACTTGCGCTCAAATTTGAAATTTCAAATATCAAATAAAGCGCCACATGGGATAAGTATCACTAAATGTTGTGCTTTAATTAAGTCGTCTCGGCCTATTTGTTGTTGGTAGTTCCTATTTCCACCTCTATAGCATTATAAATGTTATCTGAGATGCGAGGGGAATAGCCATCACCCTCTGAGTGACAGCATGTGGAGAGACAGGGCGAGCGTGGAGAGGGGACTCCGTGGCTATTTCCCTCGCATGTCAGATAGCATTTATAATGCTATAGAGGTGGAAATAGGAACTGCCTTTGTTGTCAAACTTCCAAGGAATGAAAATGACGTCGCACGGAAAAAAATGTTGCCAGAAAATCAAAATACCTTTCCTATGGCTGCCCATGGCCATGTATGATGAGGAAATGAAAATGATGTCGTACGGAAAAAAATGTTGCCGAAAAATCAAAATACCTTTCCTATGGCTACCCATGGCCATGTATGATGAGGTGGCCGTACGATGAAATAGCCTCCATAAGGGTATTAAATGCCCTATGGCAGGTACTGTAAGGGCCAGACATTAAATTTCCTATAAGGGTGGAAATAGGGCTCGCCACTCCTCGACTACAGCTACATCACCTTGATGACTGCTGATCTTTAACAAGATACTCCTGAAACAAAGACATCCAATTAAGCACCAACAGTCGTTTCAGTCACTGATCCGGTCCCGAATATGGATCCAATGTTAAGTGCAGTTCCCTTTTGTGACGTGGTTGCAATTTCTTTAGTTATTTTCCTTTGCCTTTATTCATTTGATCTAGGAACAACTTCTCCTCTTAGGCGGATCCTATTTACCCATTGATTGATCTAAATGCAAAATTCCCCATCCAAATCCAATCCACAACTCATAATCACATTTACTAATGTGATTGATATACACTCATAAGTGTTATTTTCATACATCCATTATGTTAGTTATAACTACCTACATTTGACCATGGTTGATGAGACTAATCAAGGTTGATGAGGTTGACCCTCGTAAAGCTTACATTAATGTTGATACTAATGTTACAAAAATGGTTACATTAATGGTTATGACGGTGTATGCATTTGACTATAGTTGAAGAGGGTTGACCATTATTGATCATATTTCAACCATAGAGATCTTTATTAACCATTATGGTTGACCATATTCAACCATAGAGACTTGGGCTGATCATGTTTGACCTTTCTAATCATGATTGACAATCTTCAACCATAGTTGATAATGGTTGACCATGGTTGACAATGGTTGATGCTTGCATATTCTCATTGATAATGGATGACCATGGTTGACAATGGTTAACCATGGTTGATCATGGTGGACCATGGTTGATCATGGTGGACCATGGTTGACCATGGTTGATCATGGTTGACCATATATACTGTGCTTCACCATTATGGTTGATCATATTTACCCAAAAAGACCTTGGTTAACCATATTCAACCATTATAACCATACAGATCTTGATTGACCATTATAGTCAATCATGGTCAACCAAGGTTGATCTTCATTGACCATGTTTGACCATGGCTGACCATGGTTGATCTTGGTTCACCATGTTTGACCATTCTAACTATGGAAATCTTGATTGACCATTATGGTCTATCATGGTTCACCATTGTTGACCTTGGCTTACCGTGTTCAACCATTCTAACCATATCAATCTTAGTTGACCTTGCTTTATCATGGTTGATCTTGGTTGACCGTGTTCAACCATTCTAACCATAGAGATCTTGATTGACCATTATCACTGATCATGGTTGAACATGGTTCACAAGGGTTGACCTTAGTTGATCATGGTCGATCTTGGTTGACCATGGTTGATCATGGTCAACCATGGTCGACCTTGGTTTACCATTCTAACCATGTTGATCTTGAATGACCTTAGTTAACCATCATTGTTCATAGTTGACCATATTTAAGCATGGTTGATCATAGAGACCTTGATTGACCATTATGATGAACTATGTTTGACTAATGGTGGACTTTGTTTGACTTTGTTTGTCTATGTTTGACAAATGTGATTGGTTATATTTGATTAGTAATATTAATCAATAATACTAAAAGGAGGTTATCTTTTACCAAAGTTGAAGAGTGTTGATTGTCAAATATAGTAAACAACATTAGTAAATGTGATTGACTAATTCTATAATGTCACATTGCGAAATTGGATAAATTGCAATGTAATGCAACATTGCGATAATGTTTGTCACATTGCAAATTCAGATAAATTGCAATGTAATGTAACATTGTATTAATTTTTGTCACATTCTAATGTTGGTTAGATTTTTGTACTATTCCAACATCATATTATTATTATTAGTCGACGTTATTAATATTAATAGTGTTATTATTAAACATTTTTAAGTCTTGATTATGATCTACCAACGATAATGTTTGTCACATTCTAATGTTGGTTATATTTGTGTACTATTCCAACATCATATTATTATTATTAGTCAACGTTATTAATATTAATATTGTTATTATTAAACATTTTTAAATCTTGACTATGATCTACCAAGGATGTCCTTAACTGATTAAAGTTGACAATGTTTGACTTTGGTCAACCATGGTGACTATAATTGAATATGATTGAGTTATGTTGACTAAGAACAACTATGAGCGAACAAGGTTGACTTTGTTAAATATGGTAAACATATAGTTGACCCAATTTGATTACAGTTAACTATTTAAACATTGACTATAAAAGTTGATTTTATTTAACTACATTTGACTAGTGTATTTAATTATGTTTGACTATTAATATTAATCAATAATAATAATAATAGAAAATTATGTTTGACCAAAGCTCATGAGTGTTGATTTTCAAACATAGTCAATCACATTAGTAAACTAATGTTTTTTAAATCATATTAAATATGGTCTTGATGATGAACCACACTAAACGCGTCGGAAATTTTTTCTCCTATGTGATTTCTACCAAAAAGACTCTTCTTAACACATTAATATTATTAAAAAATTTTAAACATTAACAATGAGTGAGCATGGTTTAACCATGAGTGAACATGGCTTGACCAAGTTCACCATGGGTGAACATGGTTTGACTAATTTGACTATGGCTCACCATAATTTTCTATGATAGATCATGATTGTCTATATTGATAATGAATGATTTTACCATATTTAACTGTAGTTGAGTTCCTTTACCCATGTTCAATTAGAATGTAAATATTATTAATGTTATCTATTAATAGTAATCTTAATACTATTTATATTACCAACGTTAATGTTAATATTATTTATACCATCATTAATATTATTTATCAATATCCATGTTCATACTATTTATATTAACAGTGTTCATGTCATTAATAATATTAATATTACTAATTAAATATTAATAAACATTAATATTATAATTTAGATATTATTAATAATATTAATTTTAATAATTTTAACAATTTATTATGATTTATAACGTTACTAACATTATTTTCTTAACATCATTAATATTATATCATAATATTAATTAATAAATTAATATCATAATTTAAATATTATTGTTCAAAAATATTTGTTACTTGATATTATGGTCTCTACATTGCTCTTTATTTAAGCCTTGGCCATTGTCTGTCTCTGGTCCTGATGATGAACCATACTTGTTGGCTCGAAACGTGTCGACCAAAAATTTCTCTTATGTGATTTCTACCAAAAGACTTTTTTTAATTCATTATGGATCACAAAAGCCTGAACTCAAAAATCATTAATATTGTGTTAATGATATATATTTTTTAAGTGTAATAGATATAAGATTTTTATTAAAAAATAAAGCTAGAATCCAACCTTAAAGCATTACATTTCTTCAAAATTATTAATTAATGATATCATTTATTTATTTGTTAAATGTAATGGATATGAGATTTTTATTAAAAAATAAAGCTATAATCTCGCCTTAATGCATTACATTTATTCAAAATTACCAATTTATTCAAAGTAAACCCAAGATCCAAATACATGTACATCCCATTTTTTACTATTTTTTTATTTGATTTTGACTAGATTTTCATTTTCCTTGGCAAACTAGTTTTCCCTTTCTTCCAACATGGTTCCAGCCCATATTTTCTGCTAAATCTGAGGGGTCACCCTTAAGTGGGTGAGCATTGCTATCTTTGGCATTTTTTCATTTTCCTTATCAACCTAAGAAATTTATTTTTTAGTCATGTTTTAAGAGAGTTCAATGGAGAAAACAGGATTTTCAAGGGTTTGATGGGCCTCCTCTAACTTTGCATCCGGTGGATCCTCTTTCACGTGCATTTCTTCCTTTTTTTTTGCTTCCTCTACTGGATCGTCTATGACGTGCTCTTCTTC
Source organism: Pinus taeda (assembly GCA_000404065.3). Taxonomy (NCBI): domain Eukaryota; kingdom Viridiplantae; phylum Streptophyta; class Pinopsida; order Pinales; family Pinaceae; genus Pinus; species Pinus taeda. The sequence continues at coordinate 48,793 of APFE031168974.1, read as the reverse complement.
CTAACTTTATTTCACTTTCTCTTTGTCTTGGATCTCTTCTTCCTTGAATATAATATAATGTTTGAGCTGAGCACCTGTCAACCATTTGGGCCTCTAACTATTTTTTCAAGCTCCATTAACATGTAACCACTTGGGGCAATTCTTTATTATATGCCACGTTTGATAACATGCTTGAAACCAAAATGAAACATATTCATAATCAATATTTTTTAGCCATACATAATCTGGAGTTGTTAAATTAATTTCGACAAGAAAACCTTTACTAAAATCCATCAACACACATGGTCGAGCATACGAGGTCTTGAGCAAATGCTCAATATTTTCACTTTGGTAATAAAATTTCCCTATTATATTCCCAATAGATTTTAACAAAAGGAGATTCCAAAGATGTAGGGGAAGGTTCAAAATCCTTACCCAAACTGCAGCCGATGAGATTGTCTTCATGACTAGATCAAATGAAGGAGACCAAGGTTGCATTAAGATACCACTACTACCCTAGAACCAAGGCCCGAAATCCCAAATAATCTTGTTATCCTCGAGTTATCAAAGATAAAAACAAAAAATATTTGAGCCAGAGAGTAAATATTCAGAGCATCAGATAATAGAGGTTTCCACAAATTTGAGATCCACTTACGGAGTTCAATAAGCTACAACCAAAACCAATTAAATCTGTAGACCAAATGTTGATTTGAAAAAAAAATTGTTGTAGAGCTAAAAGATTCTTCCCCCATAAGAACATTAATGGTTAGAACTTGTTGAACTATCGGAAGAGAAAATCTAGATTTCAACACATGTGATACTTTAAGATACTTTGGCTTGAGTTGTCTGAGAGGAAGAACTTGCAGATCCAATCACCATTCCTTCAACAGAGGTTGATTTCACAGTTGAATCACAAGAATTCAATATTCTATCGTGGTTTGCAAAAGATCCACACAAAAGATGGTCGGTTAGGTCGAAACCCTAGCTGTTGCATTAGCCTCCATAACAAATTCTATTAATGATGTTATTTTTTTTACAAGAACGAGTATGGGTTTATATTAGACTTTGGCCAAAATGCCTTTCACCGGTTACATTTGGTCGGGCATAGCCCTTAAACTTTCTTCCACTAACTGTTCAAAGGCCCCTAACCCTGGGAACCCACAAGATTTACTCGAGACTATCGAGTCTATCTCCGTTATTTTCCCTATCTTAAATAGACAAACAAACTGATTCAGCAAAATGCATAAAAACATGACAATCTTTAAGGAATGGAGTTCCAGCTCTCAATTCCGTCTGCCAAAAGACAGCCAGCGGGAAGAGGAACTGCCCTGTTGGCTTCCAAATCAACAGCTTTATTATTTTCCCTCAAAACATGGAGGAAGGTTATTGTCCGGACAGATTTCATCAAGGATCTGATTCTTGAAATGACTCTTGCCAGCCTAATGTCAATACGAGAGGAGTCCTCTACTAAGACTTTGATAATGGCTTGAGAATTCCTATAATGCTGACCTCTGAGAGACCAGTAGTATTTGCTTGCTTGAGACCTTGCAGAAGTGCCAAGGCTTCAGCTTGCATGCTGGAAGACTACCCTAATCCCCAAGCGAACTTTGCCACAGTTTTTCCCTCTTTGTTTTTTATCATTCCTCCTGCCCCTGCCAAACCAGTATTGCCTTTCGCTGCTCCGCCGAAAAACAAAGAGAATCTGGATTTCCTGAGGAGCAAATCCGATAAATCCTTCTCCTTCCCTCTAAATTGCCACTCTTTTAGGACCTTGAGATGCCTTATTTCGCTTGAGAAATGGAGGCCCATCGAGGCAACCCATTCTAAGTCATGCTGGCTCTGATTCAAATCCGGCAGATAGTCCCCTAGACTTTCTTTCCAAAGGCATTTTGTTTTGGTGATGATGAATTGAGAATTTAGGCTTTCATCTCTGAAAACTCTTCTATTACGCTCGAGCCAGATCTACTAGCAAGCGACTTTCGGCAAGGAGAGCCGCGCAGCTTTGAAGATTTCATTTTTTGGGAGCATTTCTGGGTAGTAATTCCGCCAGTTTGCAAAAAGATCTGGTATAGACATGAGCAAAGTGAATTCAGAATTCCAGTAACTCAAAAGACCTTGCTAGATTTCTCTTGAAATTTTACAGTCCAGAATGATATGCTGGCCATTCTCCTCACTGTCACAGCATAAGGGTCATCAAGAGGGACCATAAAATCCTTTCTTCTACAATCTGGCTGTTGTTAAAATCCCTCTGTGGCATAACAACCAGCAAAAAGAGTCAACCTTAGGCAAGGAATTGCAATTCCAGATCCCTTTCCAAGCAGAAGGATTGGGGGCGACATAAGGACGATCATGAAGGCATTTGTAACCTTGCGCAACCGTATAAATCCTTGGGGCGGCTCCCCAACCATGGGCATCATTCTTTCCCACGCGCAGAGGCGCCATACCATTTAACAAGGAAATAAAAAGGTCGCAGGCTTGAGATAGCTCAGGAGGGACGGGAGGGAGTCTCCAGTGCAACCAGTTTCTACCTTCCCATTGCGAGATGTTCCAAAGAGTGTTGCAACCTGCGTTGTCGAACCACAAACGAAACACATGAAGAGAACAGTGAGACGATAAACGAGGGTGCATCATGATGTTGTCTTCCCATATCTTACAGTCTTTGTCGTTTCCTGGAATCCAATACGCTCTGTCTCTGATTAAAGGGATTGTTTTGTGGCAAAGTTTGATCAGTTGTGAGCCTGTGGTGGGTAGAAGGGCATCCAAACATCTCTTCCTCTATCCCATGAAGTATTTCCTCCAAAGAGCGCTTTGCGCCCAACCTGGATGTGGTCCTATGATTCTCCAGAAGATCTTGGCTCCCATGGCTATGTTTTGGAGGTTGAGATCTTTAAAGTTAAGGTCTCCTTCACTCTGGGGCTTGCAGATTTTCTCCCAACTTACCAAAGGGATTTTCCTATCATTGTGTTTGCCCCCTTTCTAGAAGAACTTGCGAATGAAGGCTTCCATTTTTTTTATGATGCCTGAAGGGGATAGAATTACAGAGTATTGGAAAATAGGGAGGCTACTGAGAACGGATTTGATGAGGACAATTTTGCACACAAGATTTAGCCATGAGAACCCCCAAGATTGGATTTTGGCTTTGAATTTTTCCAATAGAGGAGCCCAATCTCTGCTGAAAGCCAATTTGCGGAAGATGGGGAGGCCCAAATATGTAAAGGAGGACCAGTTGAGGGAAGAAAAAAAGCCCAGAATTCTTGAAATGGCAGAGAGGGTGGAAGCCGAGATATTCCAACAAAAGACTTTACACTTACCAATGTTTAAGCTGCTGCCTGTATATTACTGTAGTCATCCAAGACCTCTTTGAGTTTTGAAGCAGATCTGGCGGAGGCAGCCGCTAGCAAGAGGGTATCGTCCGCAAATAGGGCATGATTAACATTCTTAACCCCTCTAGCTATATTGAGGCCCAAGATCTCTTGGTTGACCAGTTTCTGATCCAAGAAGAAACTTAGGACAGAAACATGAAGAACGAAGAGGAGCGGAGAGAGGGGCAACCCTGCCTAAGCCCTCTTGAAGCTTTAAAAAAACCAGTTGCTCTCCCATTCACCAGAGGGGAAATCCAAGGATCAACAATACATGCACGGATCCATTTTAAAAAGCCCATTCCAAAACCAAACATTTTCAAGACTTCCCAAAGAAAGCTAAGTCTAACCCGATCAAAAGCATTAGCAAAATGTAATTTAATTACCATACCTTTCTCTTTGTGAAGCTGACTCGAGTGAATCACCTCTTGCACGACAATGAAGTTGTTAGCAAGCTGTCTCCCCTAAACAAATCCGCCTTGGTTCTCCGGGATGATGGCTGGAAGAATACCTTTTAGTCTGTTGGAAATAACCTTTGTGATTAATTTGTATCCAATATTACAAAGAGAGATGGGGCAGAACCGATTGAATTATTTAGCACCCTTTTCCTTGGGGATGAGGGTGAGGAAAGCTGAATTGGTGTTGCCCCCAATTTTCTGGCAAGTTTGGGATTTCAAAATCATTTTGTAGAGGTCTTTCTCCATAGCCTGCCAGCAGGTTTGAAGAAATCTTGCAGTGAAGCCATCCAGGCCCGGGGCTTTGTTAGGCTCCATGTAGGAGAGAGCATCTTTTATTTCTTGTATGGAGATCTTCGCTTCAAGTTGTTGATTCATTGAAGGTGAGATCCTAGGGGGAACCGCTTCCAAAAATTTGGAGTTTGGGTTCATCACGCCCTCTTCTCTATACAGGTTTTGAAAGTGATTGAAAGCTGCTCTTTTTATGCTATCAAAATCCTTGTGATTTGAGTTGCCATCTTTGATTTCTACGATAGAATTGAAGCTCTTTCTGAGTTGAGCTTGTCTGTGGAAGAAGGTAGTATTTTTGTCTCCTACTTTAAGCCACAAACTCCTAGATTTCTATCTCCAATGCTCTTCCTCTGAAAGGAAAGCTTTATGGAAGATTTGCTAGAGCTCTACTTCCTTGTCTAGAACTTCTTTAGTGATTTCTGCATCTTCACTTTGAGCATGGTGCTGGGCGAGGATGTCTTGGGCTTGCTTTCTCTCTTTTGTAGGGGAGGGAAGGGATTTGGCCCAAGTTTTAAGAACCACTTTCAGTCTTCTAAGTTTTTCTTCCCAAATGTAGAAAGAAGAACCTTTCACTGGCAAATTCCAACAGTCTTGAACCAAATTCAGGAACTTTGGTTCCTTGACCCAAAGAGGGTTGAATTTGAAGGGGATGGGTCCAAGATCTTTGTGGCCCAACATCTCAAGCAGAATGGGCTTATGATCTGAAACACTGCATGGGAGGATATGCAATCTGGATTCTAAGCCCAGCAGAAGGAAGGAACTCTGCACCAAACATCTATCAAGTCTAGCAGCAATGTGCCCAGGACCTATTCTTTTGTTAGACCAGGTGTACTTACCATTTTCTTGGGGGATGTCAAGCAGATCCCAGTCCTGCATGAGGTCTTTTGCCCATTCCCTTACCGGGTTCCTTATGATTGTGCCTCCTCACTTTTCCTCCATGTGCATGGTAAGGTTTAAATCCCTTGCCACGATGATGTTTTCCAAATTTTCTGACTCCAACAATTGTTTGATGGAGTCCCAGCATTCCCTTTTCTCCCCTATATTTGTTGGAACATAGACATTGAAAAGGTTGACTGCCTCCTTCGAGTCCAAAGGCTGGAGCTTCAAAAATAGCCAGTGGGTGTTGTGCAGTTCGGAGACCAGCCTATACTTGAGAGGATTCCAGAGGGAGCCCAGACCCCTAGAGGCTCCCCGTGCTGAAACTACATGTCCGCTGCTTCCTTTCCAAGATTTTTTGCTGATTTGGAGAAACTCCTTGTCCTCCATTTTAGTCTCTTGAATCAGAAGAATGTTTGGGGCTTCTCTTATTATAAGGCTTCTCGTTGCTTCTTCTTTCACTTTGCTCCCCATTCCTCTGTAGTTCCAGGAGACAATCTTCATCATTTATTTTTATGATGATGGGCTCCCTTGGAGCCCTGCACTTAGCTTTTAGTCATCTTCGGGTTTTTGCCAAGGAGTTTCTCTAGAGTGGGCTGACTACCCTGTAGCTTGTCTTTGTAAGTTTCTTGATCTCTCTTTTCTCTAGCAGATTTACGGCCTCTTGCCGATCTTCCAACCGATGTCTGCATGTCTCCTATTTCTCCATCCTCCTCAGACTCCTCCGAGTCATGTTCCTCCTCGAATGCTTCTGTTTGCTTTTCCTTGTTTCTTGCGTGGCACTTTCTTCAGGTCTTGCATCTGTTGAAGTTGTTTTTTCCGGAGGTTTATCTTGCTTATCTTCTTCCCGAGGGGTATCTTCAGCAGAGCTTAAGACCTCGTACCTGTTTTCTTGGCTTTTTGGCGGAGGCAGGTTAGGGGCCATGAACCCCAGATTTCTTGTGGGATGTCTTTGACCTCTTGACCTGGTTCCAACCCTCTTCCTTACCTTTCTCTGCTTCCCCTTTGTTCGGGCACCCTCTTGCAAAGTGGCCATAGATATGACATTTACGACATTTAAAAGAGAGTTGCTCATAGTCCAGCACTTGCACATGCATCCAACTGTCAACCTTTAATTTTATGGCCTCCAGAAGCCCCACCTCTAAGTCCACCTCGACACAGATTCGGGCGCAATCGTACAGATCATTGTTGTATGCTCTATCAATGAATTTTCCCAAAGTATTTCCAATGTGCTTGAGGGACTCCCAGTTCCAACAGTGCACTGGAAGATTTGGGAGCTGAACCCAGACGGGGACCGTCGTTGGGACATCCATGGTCGGATCGAAGTTAGGGGTCCATTTGTTGAGGTAGAGACCTTGAGGTCCCATGAAATAAGGCCCATTCCTGAAGATTAGGTCTTTGTCCTCCTTTGTGTTGAACTCGAACAAGAAAAATCCTTTACCCAGAAAATAAGAGGTGACATTGTTTTCGATCAGCGGAACCCAGTTCTTGATGACCCAGTTTTCCGTCGATTTTGGCGAGGGCCAAAGGCCCATGAATTGACCCACCAGGGCACGATCTGCTAGGGACAAAGAGACCTGGATCGGGCCCTCAGGTGGGAGATTTAACTTCAGAACATCGTCGACGAATTTAGCGACTTCAGACTTCTTCTTTTTAGGCAGCGAAGCAAGAAGAGAGGAGAAGGCTGCTTCAGCTTCCGAGGATGGAACTTGCGAGGGACCGGTAGGCGAGCCTTGAGCCTCCATGGCAAAGTGCAAATCAGTAAAACCGATCAGCACCAAGCAAATACAAGCGAGGCATCTCCAGAACGGAATGAATGGATCCGATTAGACCCTGCAGGAGCCAAGGATGCCGATCCGAGCAGATCTGACAAGAGGAGGGTGCTCAGCGAGGAAAGGAGCAGGAGGGAGGGACCTAGCAGATCCGATTGACCCAGAGGTCAGGACAAATAGGATCAGGGTGGAGGTGGCCGAGAGGGCAGTGCCCAGACAGTCTGCGCAGAGCAGATCGCATCGACCAGCAACGCTCGGATGGGCAATCGTTTATCTTTGTATTAATGATGTTATTAATAATATTGTTTTTAAGCTTAATTTGAATGGTATTGTTACAACTATTATTAACGACAATATTTATTAATATTAATTTTTTTAATAATTAATATTAATGTTAATTTTTTTCCAAAGAAAAATCGTAATTTTCATTATAAGTTTTGAAAAACACATTTTTAAATACGCACAACGGTGCATGCAAAAAAGGTTGTTTTGGGAAACAACCATCCATCAAAATAGAATAATAGTATCACGCTTTTGAAGCCCTACCCATGTTCTGTCATTTGAGTTCATTAGTACATAAATACATATCACAAAATTTGGAAAAATCAGTCATCCAGGAAGAATATACCAGAGAAGAAATAGAGACACAAGGAAAAATCAAGTCTTTGGGCATTAATATCATACGTCTTCTGGCCTTCTATGAAATTTTGGTGATAGTACTCATAACAAGTGTTGTGTAGCTACTCAATGATCTTCTACGTGCCCAAAATCTATTCAACACCAGCTTTGGGAAGTGCATCTACAATAGCACTATTCATTTCCCTGTAGGTGTGACAACGAGAAATGTAATCAAAAACATGTGTCAACTTCAATAAATTTTCAATAAATAAAAGCAGTGCGTGCATGTGACATCTAACGACCAATATTGAACCAATTTATAACTTTTTAGATAAGAGAGGAATAACCTATTTATAGAGTTTATTTAACCCAACATTTCAGACTTCCAAGTGAGTCCATCCTCACGAGATACACCAATTGTTTAAGAGAAGAATAATGATGTATCATAGAACTAATCTTGAGTAGATATATAGTTTATGGCAAGGATGAAATGATTTAGTTGGCCAGGGTTATTTGTTATTTTGGGTAGAATTACATTTTCTTAAATTGTTTATTAATATATTAATTGAATTGTGTGTTTTAGATCATTAGTTGATTTAATTATAAATGGAGATTTGATTATTAGTGATATTTTTATTGGATTTAACATTATTGTCCAATGTAATATATTGATTTTAATATGAAATTAGGGTTTAATTAGTTATTAGGGTTGTTATAAAATAGGATTTTTTTTATTAATGTTTCATCTTCCATTTGCCTTATTTAAATTATAGATCTTATTACAAATTTTTAATTTTATTTCAATGGATTTCTTATGAGGCTATATAATTATAATTAATAATATATAATTTGTAACTATTATATATACATGGAATGTGGACAACCAAATAAGGTAAAGCGTGAATACTTTTACTATTAATATATGATACACATATATAAAACACTCATAAGACTGTTGGATTCATATTCCAACGTCTCTTGGACTCCCTTTGACTGTTTATCTTCCACACCATAACCCTTAGAGGATTAGGTGTCCAACATTCCCCCCCCTTAATCTGAAAGGGTAGGTATGAGTCCAAGAAGAGAGTTGTAATACAAAATGTGCAAAAATGCATGGAAGCACTAGGTTGATGTGCTCTTCGAAACGTTGGTATAAGGGGGTGGTTTAAGGATGACAACAAACACCGGAACGCTTAGTGCAGTTCCCAGAACTCTTCCAAGTCTCGCAAGAAGCTAAAATATTTTGCTAGAGGAAGTGTCCCTAATGCTTTGGAGAGGGAGTCCTTCAACTTGAAAGGAAGGTCTTAACCACGTATAGATGGTTTAAGGCTAACCACCAACCAAAGGCATGCTCAAGTGAATCCTTGTCTCTGGATACAACTCTGAATCTGATATGGCAGGTTGTGGCTCTAGCTCGCTTGATGTGGCTTTGAGACTTTTAGATGACCATCATTTCCTCCCTTGTTAGATACAAGGTGAAAAGATGAAGAGATCTCAACTACAAGACTTTTCAATATTCGAGAACAAATCATGTTGAATCAGTGAAATATCTTCTTGGTTGTTGAAGCCCATTGTCGAGAAGTAATCCATCCAAGATGAATCTTTATTCTTGCAAGAGGCTTGTATTTGAAGCATCTCTGTGAAGAGTGAGTATGCTAACCACAATGCTTGCACGGATGAAGATCAAAACAATGGTCTTTCATATGGGCAATTCGTTCACAATTTTGACATTTAACAACTTTTGGCTGCAAATGTGTAGCAGAATCTGGAACAGAGGTGAACTACCACGAAGAAATCCAGCTATCTGAAATATGATGGGCTCTCATTAATCTGGAATATGAAAGGACACATCATTTTCATATCCAAGACTGGTTATGTACTTGTTATGTACAAGCTCTTCCCATGGTGTGACTAATACCATATAATTTGAAGCCCATTCAAATTGAAAATTATCTGGTGGTAACATACACAATAGATAAGGCTCGTCGTTGATGTAATATTCTAAACTCAATAATTTGCGTTCATATATCACCAGAGCATGTGCACTGAATGGGGACTAAAATGATTGATGGTCTGAATCATAAATACTGAAGTCAAATTTTAAAATGATTATATATATATGTGGGGTGATTTTAGTATTTGAATGATTTTCTGGAATATTATTATTATTGTTATTATAATAACTGATGAATAATTTATATATATATCTATATATATATATATATATTATAATATATATAATATATAATATTTTTTCAATTTAGTTGATTTTTTAATTTATTTTATAAAATATAAATATTGAACAATTTAATTATGATAAATTGATATTTAGATTGATTTAATAAATTATATATATAATAATCAAATGATGTGTAGATTATCTAAATTCCAAATGTATTAAGTATAGGGATCAAATTTATTTTTATTCTAAAATAATTTAAGCTTCAAGAAATTTGATTCTTAACCCTAGTAAATCTAACCCAAATTAACTTTAAAATAATTTAATTATAACTATAATAATTAGTTATATATATATATATATATATATATTATTCACCTCATATAAAAAAACATCATAATAAAGTAGACAACCTCTCTCAACTCAATAAATTTTAATTGTTGTATTAATATATAAATAAACCCCATTACTAAATTTTTTAGTATAAATTAGATATTCTATTTAGAAAAAAGACCATCAAAATCATCAAACCTATTTAAATTTAATGATAATATAGTATTGCTGCCTACTCAAACTCTTCATCATAATGATCCATTGCTATACAAAATAAAATAAACTTCAATGTTCATATAAAAATTATATCACATTGATTTGAAAACGTGCTCGTGGCTGATGTAATATTGTGAACTCAATAATTTGCGTTCATATCTCACCAGAGCATGTGCACTGAATGGGGACTAAAATGTTTGATGTTCTGAACCATAAATATTGAAGTCAATTTTTTAAAATGATTATATATATATATATATATATATATGATTTTAGTATTGAACGATTTTTGGATATATAATTATTTATAATAAACTAACTAATGAATAATTTAAAGTATATATATACATAATATATATATATATAAATTAAATATTATTATAGAATATTTTTCAATTTAATTGATTTTCTAAAGTTTTAATTTAAAATATTAAATATTGATCAATTTTATTATGATAAATGATATTTAGATTGATTTAATAAATTATATATATAATAATGAAATGGGTATGTGATTATCTAAATTCCAGATTTATTTAGTATATGAGATCAAATTTATTTTTTTATCTAACTCAAGAAATTTGATTCTTAACCATAGTAAATCTAAACCCGAATTAACTTTAAAATAATTTAATTTAAACTATAATAATGTAGTTATAATAAACATATAGTCACAAACTACAGCTGTAGCTATTTATTTTTTTTAAACTGTAACAGAGAAAAATTCAATAGTATGCATTCATTTATTTATTTTTTAAATATCTATGCCCATAAACACTCTAAATTTTCCTGATGTTTTCACGTAATTTGAATATCAATAATGTACCTGCATACGAGTGTATGACGAGAGCACTCGCACGTAATGAATAGCTGAATGCCCGGAAACTTCCAATACCTCCGCATAGGAAACCCCACTGGTAAGGAAACTTGGAAGAAAATAATTTTAGGGTGCGTTAAGAATGAAAGGCCATTAGTGAAGCTGAAAGATCGATATAAAGGCCATGAAAGGAGCTGAAAAATGACTATATTCCCATAATGGGTGGCTGCAAAGAGAAATAGCAGCAATCAGATCAAATTCGAAATGAGTATATTTAGAAAATTGATGTTAGATTGTCTGCAACTAGATAACAGAGATGATATAGCTTCACCTGAAGCTTTGGCTATGGCAGGAGTAGACTATGAGATCGTCCACGTTCCCTTCATTGACCGACCTTGGATTTGGAGGCTTCAGAAATTCTTTAAACGAATTTGGCCCTTCCCAATGAACAACAAAGTGGCCGATTATGAGAACCAGAGCCAAAAACGGAGGACAATCCGAGGAAAGCGGAGTAAATTAAAAGTGGCTAGTGAGAATCAGAAATTATTAAATCGAACACCAACAAAGGTAGTAATAGAGCAAATTTGTTCTATAAGGCTGGTGATTACGATATCTTTTTTAATGCAAAAGTTGAATTGTTGTAGAGCAGTAGATGTATTTTACTAAAATATAATAAAATTCCTTATCAGTGTAGTGAGGACAGTTATTAAATCGTCTGAGGCACACGATTTCTTTGGGAGAAGGGAAATGAATGCTGGATTGTGTGATGCAAGGGTTTTAATGCACTAATCAGGTATTGATGTTGGTGTGATTTGAATAAAATTTGGGATTGCGTGATGGAAAATATTTTACTTCCTCTTCGCTCCAAGAATTTGATAAATGTGGGTATTATTTGAATTAATTTGAGATTTTATCCGGGACAGGGTTTCAATACCTCAACCCTCTGCAGTCTTTGAGCAGTTGATGTGTGTGATTTGTAATATAAAGAGTTTTTCCATTTATTGTGTGTCATTGTTACGTTGATAGATGCTACGCATGTTCGATTGTTAATGCTTATATATGCTATACATGTTCTACAGTGGGTCTCTGTTTTCTTTCTGAGTAGTTTACATATTTATATCAGACATTTCTTTTAATCATGTTGTTAGGTATTTAATTGATTTCATATTAATACATTTCCAGTTGAAATATTTATATGTGCCCTATTAGTCCTTTGCTTTACACCAATCCCAATTTAAATCATTATATCAATTATCCTGAATTTACAAGACCAATCCAGAGGATTACACCAATCGTAGTCAGTTTACTAGAATTTAAGCTCTAATTTTTTCCTGAAATATATAGCTCTATGTATCTATATATTTTTTCTTTCAAAACTAGATAAACCATAGATCGAAATGAGTCTCTGGAGACAATTCACACCGATCTCTTAGGCGTTGGGTTTGCAACGATTTCGCTATTTTATTTTATTTTCTTTCTTCATATGTTTGTAACACTTTATTCGGCAAACATAAATGCTTTCTTGAGGGGAGAAAAATGCGGGATGCTTTAGATTTTTGATGTTACGAATTATAATGTTTACTAGGGTACCTTCACAATCACAAATCACAGATAGTTGAAATGAGCAGTTGTTAATAGAACATCGGTGCTATATCTGTTTTGGATCTAATGTTCTCTAGATATAAATTTATGTCTATTGCAAATTGTTGATCTAAGTTTATTTTTATTACGGATTCTTGAGTTTTTAAGAATATTCCATAACTAACAATTGACATAAGGATGAAAAATTTATGTCTGTGGCCAATGATTTGCTTTCTCTTTTTTAAAATCACTAAATTTTAAATTGAATTTCTGAATATGGCAAGAACCAAATAATTGACATTGGATTTCTCATTATAGCAAAACCCAAATAATTGACATAAGGATGAATAATCTACACATGTGGCCAATAATTTTCCTTCACTTTTCTAACATAACCAAATTTTAAATTGAATTTCTGAATATGGAAAAACCCAAATGGCTAAAAAGTTGACTTCAGTTTGTGCAAGGAAATTGATTGCAGCACATAGACCTTGTTCTATTTATAAATAGAGTAAACAAGCGGCATAATTCTACATAAGCAATTTTCTTTGAAATTTTCTTTTCTGTTTATATCTATAGGATTGGCTCTTTTTTAATTTTCTAAGATACATTAAGATAGAATAAGCCAATACGATAATTCTGGATTAGCGATTTTGTTTATTCTTTTTTGGTGTTTTTAAATAGGATTGGCTCTATATGTCCCAATCTGCAATTCAAATATGGACATAATTTATTATCGATGTTGACAATTTAACTGTATAGCACCATAAAAAGTGTGATGCACTATCGAAGTTAACGTAATAATTTCTGTAAGTACGTGATAATTTCGGTCAAACAACTTAAAAGTTGTTTTTAATATTTTTCCTTTTTATTCTATATTTGAGGAGAATATATATATGATTGGCTTATATATAAATAATATTTTGGTCATAAAGTAACTCTGCTTTGTCGATCCAACTATTCCGGGTAAAATTCAAGGTCGAATCATTAACTTCACAGCTGTATGATAAGCACAGGGTTCACTTTTATGCAATAATGCTACCGACAATGAGTGAAGTGTATATAACTAGATTGTTAGGGCAATTCTTATTTCCAACCTTATTGAAATATAAATGTGTCTGACATGTAAGGGGAATAGGAGTTACTTTGCTGCTAACATGCCAAAATCAACTTTGAGAAAAATATAAATACAAAACAACTGTTATTCCCCTCACATATCAAACCCCATTTATATTTCAATAAGATTGGAAATAAGAACAGCCCATTGTGAACACACTTTCAGTGGACGACGCTGACATTGAATCCGTACACCCTACTGTTGCCAGCGCGGCTGGAGAAGAAACCACCAGGTACCACTCAACGCATGACGTCCATAATTACGCCTGACGCGTTCTTTTAAGATTTTCCTCTGTCAGCATCCAATTCGTAATTGCCACCTGTTTAACAACTTAACTCTCACCCGTTAAACAGCGTGTCATGCGTCCCTGTATTAACCATCCATCTGCCCCATTTGGAATCATTGATCGGTGACTTCGTACAGCCGAGAGCCGGCCACGATGTGGGAGTGCAGCTGCTCCGCTACGACACCCTGATGACGACTGATAATTTAACCAGATACCCATGAAACAAAGGCATCCAAGCGAGCGCCAGTAGTCGTTTCAGTCGCTGATCCGGTCCCACACATGCATTCAGTGTCAAGTGCAATTCCCCTTGGTGACCTTGTTGCAATTTCTTCAGTTATTTTTTTTCCAAGAAGACAAAACATAACGTCCTTCGTTAAAAGTAAAGAGGAGTTGTCATACATCAGGGGCCATCCATCCAAGAAAAGACAAAAGTATGTCAATAGATTGCAGTCACGACAAGAAAGAAAAAAACACCAAGAAGTCCTCTTCAATGCGTCAAGGAAACAAAACCATTGTTGTGCCAACCACGTGGCAGTTTGAGATAATTTCAGGCAGCTAGGAACACCTCACAGCCACCTGACCAAGAGTAACTAGATCATAAATCATGTCGCATTACAAATCGAAGGATCATGATTCACAAACATAACCATCTTGCAAAACTCAAAAAACATCAAACGAGGGCGGAGAGGAGCCCCACTCTTGGACAGGGCATCCTCCACTAAGTTTTGCTCTCCATACACATGAATGAAGGAGATGACCAAGAAAGGAGACACAAAATGTTGTCCATGATGTAGAAGAGGGACTTTGAGGGAGTTTTTCCCCTGTACCCATTCTATCATAGTCTTGGAGTTGCGGCTATCATGATCGAACCAATTGCGAGCCGAAATGCACACTAAAAAATACCCCCACAAGGCAAAGACCTCAGTCCTACAATTGGTCCCAACTCCATTCCAATAGAAATGGTATTCACTCATAGGTCATCAGTCATAGCTTGATGAGAGCACCACATCCACACCTGCCACCATTCGATGCTCCATCAAAGAGGCCAAAAGAATAAGAATCCCCCCAAGTCCTTAAAAGAGACAAAGCCCTTGGGAGTTTTAGCAATCCATGGTGCAATCTCAGGAAAGTGTCCAACTATTTTAAGACATGTGGAGAAATAGTCTGGGAATCTGCCTTCAAAAACAAAAGTATTTCTAGAGCGCCAAATCCCTCAGAAAACATACAAAGGGATCGATCGCTCTGTAGGGCCTTAGCTCCATTGAGCAGTATCAAAGGCATGAATAATAGAAGGCCAATTCCTATCAATAGTAATATTTAGCATCTCAGAGACTTTCTCCCAAATGTCTATAACAAAGGGGCATTTCAGGAACAAGTGGTCACAATCTTCAAAGGTTGTGCCACAGTTTGGCATCTGCCAGGGCCCTTAAAGCCTCTCTTCATCCAATTTTCCTAATTTTCCTAGGTAGGAATACGATTGAAGAGGATCAACCAAGAGAATCATTTAAGTTTAATGGCGCTTCCCATTTCTGCATTGGCAAGGTTCACTCAGCAAAAGGGCTTGATAGGGGGGAGCCAGAAATGTAGGCGTATAATTCTCAGCAGATTGGTCGCCCCATACAAGGAAGTTAGATATGTTTGATAATGCAATCCCCTGCTTCACACAATTTATGCTGGTAAGATTCCCATTCTAACTCGAATTCAATTGAAAGCCTCAACTCTCATGAGTGTGGCCAAGAGTGAGAGGAAAAAGAAACAGGGTCTCCATTTTGCAAGTCAGCTAGACACCCATTTGATGCAAATGAAGAATGATTTGGGGATAGAGGCTATGATCTCCAATTAGGCCCTTAATCAAATCCAACCCAATGAGAATTTTTTCAACGTTGCCAACTTGTCAGCTCAATTTTCCACAAAGCGAATGCTTGGCCGACATCATACTGCTTCAAATGTAGGATTGCCTTCTATTATTAGGTGTGCTAGTAGCAACTCATTCAAATAGTTGTCGGTGTTGAAGATATACTTCCCCTACATTATTTTCGTCTAGATGCCCTGAACGTTGAATGCCCACCACATATTTTTGGAGAGACGGGCTAGATTGAATCATTTGTTGTCTCTTATTCGCCAATGACCCGACTAAGTGGGTCTAGTAAGAGATTTAAGCCTGATTAGGTGGAATTTTCTTATGTTTTTAACTTCGGACCAAAGGAACATAACCATTATGGCATCAATTTTTTGAATTAGAGTTGAGTGGTGAAGAAATGAATGCATCCAAAATACAGAAATCACTTGCACGACTGCCTTTATTGTTATCACTCGACCTCTTATAGTAAGCCAACTATGATCCCATAAGGATAGTTTTTTTCTCAACTTTGTTGCTCAGCCAACTCGATCAACCAACTCTAGTCCAGGATTCGGTAGTTACATGGCTTTCGAAAACATCCCCAGTATTTGAACCCACTGGATAGAAATATAGATTTGATCCCAAACAGGGACGATATTTGTTGAATTGTCTCTGAGTTCTTCTCAACCGAAATTATTTCGGAATTGTATTTATTTAGGATGAGGCCTCAGGGCCTACCAAATTTGGTCAGAATTTGATGGTAGGCCTCCCACTCAGAAATTTTAGTTGCTCCTGTGTACAAAACATCGTCCACAAATAGGAGATGAGTGGTGGATATGTTGGTAGAGACCTTGCAACCTGTGATGGCTCCAGATACTTTTGTCACTCTAATTCCTCTACTTAGAGAATCCATGACCAAGATGAAGAGCACGGGAGAAAGTGCACATCCTTGTCTTAGCTAACTTGAGATTTTGAAGAAATTTGTAGGATACCCAGTTATTAAGATTGCAGGGAAGCTGAAGTAACACAAGACATCATCCATTTTAGGAACACAAATTTTATGAAGAATCATGTGGAGGAAGTCCTTGTCCATCCAAGCATAAGCCTTCAGAAGGTTTATTTCATAAGACAAGCCTTTAACTTACATGATTTGATAGAGTGTATGCTTTCTTGTGCAATCGCTGCCGCATCTTGAATTCTCCTATCAGGAAGGAAGCCAAACTGTGCTGGATAGATATGCAGAGAAATGATATTTTTTACTCTGTTAGTTATTAATTTTGAAATCATTTCATAAACAAAATTCTAGAGAGATATAGGTCTAAAATCAAAAAAGCATAGAGATTGTGATTTTTTGGGAATGAGAGTAAGGAAAGTGGTATTGATAACACCTGAAATGAGGCTACAGTGGCGAGATTCTTCCACCATTTGGAGAAGCTCAAGGCCCATAACGTCGAAGAAGGAGAAGAATAACTCAATGTGCCACTCGTCCGTGCTCGGGCTTAATACCTTTTTCCATCTCTTTCAGAATTTGTAAGATTTCTTCTTCGGTAGCAGGGAAACTCATGAGGTTGATATCTTCATCATTGACTCGATGAGGGGATAAGCTTGCCATCTCCATTTTCCCCAAAATGTTATCCTCCTTTGACTCTTTGTATTGTTGTCTAAAGTATCTGATGGCCTCTTTCTTAATGTCCTTGAGAGATGTAAGTAACCTGCCCTATTCATTCTAAATTTTCCAAATAGAATTTATGGCATTTTGTTTGGAAGAAACTATGTGCAAAAATATGTGCAAAAAGTGGCCGATTATGAGAACCAGAGCCAAAAGCGGAGAATAATCGGAGGAAAGGGAAGGAGAAGAAAATTAAAAGTGGCTAGTGAGAATCAGAAAATTATTAAATCGAACACCAACAAAGGTAGTAATAAAGCAAATTTGTTCTATAAGGCTGCTGATTACGATATCTTTTTTAATGCAAAAGTTGAACTGTTGTAGAGCAGTAGATGTATTTTACTAAAATATAATAAAATTCCTTATCAATGTAGTGAGGACAGCTATTAAATCCTCCGAGGCACACAATTTCTTTGGGAGAAGGGAAATGAACGTGGGATTGTGTGATGCAAGGGTTTTAATGCCACTTTGCTCTACACTAATCCGGTATTGATGTTGGTGTGATTTAAATAAAATTTGGGATTGTGTGATGGAAAAGATTTTACTTCCTCTCCGCTCCAAGAATTTGATCAATCAACCCTCTGCAGTCTTTGAGCAGTTGATGTGTGTGATTTATAATATAAGAGTTTTTCCATTGCTTGTGTGTTATTGTTAGGCTGATATATAGATGCTACACATGTTCGATTGTAATGCTTATATATGCTATGCATGTTCTACAGTGAGTCTCTGCTTTCTTTCTGAGTAGTTTACATATTTATATATTTAATTGACATCGTATTAATACATTTCCAGTTTAAATCTTTATATCTGCCCTATTAGTCCTCTGCCTTTATCTAAAATCTCTACGCCAATTCCAGTTAGAATCATTATACCAATTATCCAGAAAATACACGATCAAATTCAGAGGATTTAAGTCTGTCTTAATGGTAGTCAGTTTATTAAAATTTAAGTTTTAATAAATCAACACTCTTTTTTATATGTTTCCCAACATAAACTGACAACCCTTGTGATCTTTATCTCTAATTATATGATAATTAACTAACCCCTACTAGTTTGGGTCATCTTTATCTCTAACTATGTGATAATTAACTAACCCCTACTAGTTTTGGTCTAAGGCAATGCAACATTTTTTTCCTAAATATATAACTCTTATTATCGATATATTTTTCTTATAAATAAACCATAGATCGAAATGAGCCTCTCGTGGCAATTCACACCGATCTCTTTGGCATTGGGTTTGCAACGATTTCGCTATTTTAATTTTTTTTCTTTCTTCATAGTTTGTAACACTTTATTCGGCAAACATAATTGCTTTCTTGAGGGGAGAAAAATGCCGGATCACATATAGTTGAAATGAGCAGTTTGTCAATAGAACATCGGTGCTATATCTGTTTTGGATCTAATGTTCTCTAGATCTAAATTTATGTCAAGTGCAAATTGTTCATCTCAGTTTCTTTTTATTGCCGATTCTTGAATTTTTAAAAATATTCCATAACCAATAATTGATATAAGGATGAAGAATTTATATACGTGTCCAATGATATGCTTTCTCTTTTCTAAAATCACTAGATTTTAAATTGAATTTCTGATTTTAACAAAACCCAAACAATTGACATAAGGATGAATAATCTACACATGTGGCCAATAATTTCCCTTCTCTTTTCTAATATAACCCAATTTTAAATTGAATTTCTGAATATGGAAAAACCCAAATGGCTGGAAAGTTCACTTTAGTTTGTGCAAGGAAATTGATTACAGCGCATAGACCTTGTTCTATTTATAAATAGAGTAAACCAACCGCATAATGCTCCATAAATAATTTTGTATGATATTTTCTTTTCTGTTTATATAAAGGATTGGCTCCTTTTTAGTTTTTTAAGATACATTAAGATAGAATAAACCAACACGATAATTCTGGATGAGCGAATTTGTTTATTCTTTTCTTGGTGTTTTTAAATAGGATTGGCTCTATCTGTGGTTTTGTAAAACAACAATGGCCGGCATTAATCTACGTGCAATTTTAGTGTGTGTCTCAATCTGCAATTCAATATATGAACATCATTTATTATCGTTGATAATTTAACTGTATAGCACCAATAAAAAGTGTGATGCAATATAGGCCATATGTTTATAGAGATGAAAGGATGCGACTATCGAAGTTAACCTAATAATGTAGGAACAACCTCAAGTCTCTAAGTACGTGATAATGTCGGTCAAACAACTTAAAAGTTGTTTTTAATATTTTTCCTTCTTATTCTATTTGTAAGGAATATATATATATATGATTGGCCTATATATAAATAATATTTTGGTCAAAAGGTAACTCTCCTTTCGTCGAATAATTAACTTCACAGCTATATGATAAGCACAGGGTTCACTTTCATGCAATAATTCTATCGACAATGCATCACTGTATACAACTAGATTGTGAGCACGCTTTCAGTGGACAATGCTGACAATGAATACGTACACCATACTGTTGCCATCGGCAAGGGCTAACCAGCCTGCCATAGGGCATTAGATGCCCTGGTACATACATGCTATATAACAATATAACACACTGCTTTTATTTTCAATTTATGTAGCCACCAAGGCAGTGTGTTATATTGTTATACAGCATGCATGTACCAGGGCATTTAATGCCTTATGGCAGGCTGGTTAGCCCTTGCCGTTGCCATCACCGCTGGAGAAGAAATCACCAGGTACCACTCAACGGATGACGTCAATAATAACGCCTAACGCGTACTTTTAAGGGCAGGGCCTTCCGGAGATTTTCCTCTGTCAGCATCCAATTCGTAATTGCCACTTGTTTAACCACCTACTCTCACCCCTTAAACAGCGTGTCATGCGTCCCCTCCATCTGCCTCATTTGGAATCAATGATCGGTGACTTCGTGCAGCCCAGAGACGGCCACTATGTGGGAAATCAGCTGCTCACGACTGATCTTCAACCAGATACCCATAAAACAAAGGCATCCAAGCGAGCGCGAGTAGTCGTTTCAGTCGCTGATCCGGTCCCGCACATGGATTCAGTGTGAAGTGCAATTCCCCTTGGTGACCTTGTTGCAATTTCTTCAGTTATTTTATTTCCAAAAAGACAAAACATAACGTCCTTCGTTAAAATTAAAGAGGAGTTGTCATACATCAAGGGCCATCCAAGAAAAGACAAAAGTACATCAACATATTGCAGTCATGACAAGAAAGGAAAAACACCCAGAAGTCCTATGCAATGCGTAAGGAAACAAAACCATTGTTGTGCCCAACCACACGGCAATTTGAGATAATTTCAGGTAGCTAGGAACGCCTCACAGCCACCCGACAAAGAGTAACTAGATCATAAATCATGTCGGATTAGAAATCGAAGGATTATGATTCACAAACATAACCATCTTGCAAAAGCTCAAAAAACATCAACCGAGGGCGGACAGGAACCCCACCCTTGGACAGGGCATCCGCACTAAGTTTTGCTCTCGATAAACATGAATGAAGGAGATGACACAGAAAGGAGGGGACACAAAATGTTGTCCATCAAGTGGTGTAGAAGAGAGACTTTGAGAGAGTTCTTCCCCTGTACCCATTCTATCATGGTCTTGGAGTCACTGGCTATCTTGATCAAATCAATTGGGAGCCAAACTGCACACTAAAGAATACCCCACAAGTTAAAGAGCTCTGCCCTACAATTGGTCCCATCTCCTCCATTCCAGTGGAAACGGTATTCACTCATAGGTCATAGATTGATGAGAGCACCACATCTACATTTGCGACCATTTGATGCTCCATCAAAGAGGCCAAAAGGATAAAAGTCCCCAAGTCCTTAAAAGAGACAAAGCCCTTGGGAGGCTTAGGAATCCATGGTCCAATCTCAAAAAAGTGCCCAACTATTTTAAGACATGTCGAGAAATAGTCTGGGAATCTGCCTTAAAAAACAAAAGTATTTCTAGAGCCCCAAATCCCCTAGAAAACATACAAAGGGATTGATAGCTATGTAGGGTCTTAGCTCCATTGACTAGTATCAAAGGCATGAAATAATAGAAGGCCAATTCATATCAATAGTAATCTTTAGCATCTTAGAGACTTTCTCTGAAATGTCTATAGCAAAGGGGCATTTCAGGGACAAGTGGTCACAATATTCGAAGGTTGTGCCACAGTTTGGCATCTACAAGTGCCTTGAAAGCCTCTCTTCATCCAATTTTCCCTGGTAAGAATACGATTGAAGAGGCTCAACCAGGAAAATCATTTAAGTTTAATGGCGCTGCCAATTTCCGCATTGGTATGGTCCACTCAGCAAAAGGGCTTGATAGGGGGAGCCAGAAATATAGGAATAAAATTCCCAGCAGATCGGCCGTCCCATGCAAGGAAGTTAGATATGTTTGGTAATGCAATCCCTGCTTCACACAGTTTATGCCTGTAAGATTCCCATTCAAACTCGAATTTAGCTGAAAGCCTCAACTCCCATTAGTGTGGTCAAGGGTGAGAGTTAAAAGCAATAGGGCCTCGATTTTGCAAGTCAACTAGACACCCATTTAATGCAAATGAACAATGATTTGGGGAGAGAAGCTATGATCTCCAAACAGGCCCTTTATCGAATCGAACCCAATGAGAAATTTTTCTCGTTTTCAACTTGCCAGCGAAATTTTCTACAAAGCCAATGCTTGGTCGACATCATACTGCTTCAAATGTAGGATTGCCTTCCATTATTAGGTTTGCTAGTAGCAACTCATTCATCTAGTCGTCAGTGTTGGAGACACTTCCCTTGTATGATTTTCATACAGATGCCCTGAACATTGAAAGCTCGCCACATATTTTGGGAGAGAAGGCATAGATTGAATCATTTGTTGTCTCTTATTCCCTAACCACCCGACTCAGTGGGTTTAGTAAGAGATCCAAGCTTGATTAGGGGGAACTTTTCAATGTTTCCAAATTTGGACCAAAGGAACATAGCCATTATGGCATCGATTTTTTGAATGAGAGTTGAGGGATGAAGAAATAAATGCATCCAAAATACAGAAATCCCTTGCAGGACTGCTTTTATCGTTATCACTCGGCCTCCTATAGTGAGCCAACTATGATCCCATAAGGATAATTTTTTCTCATCTACGCTAATCAGCCAATTCGATCAACCAACAACTCCAGTCCAAGATTCAGTAGTTACGTGGCTTTTGAAAACATCCCAAGTATTTGAACCCATTGGATAGAAATATAGATTTGATCCCAAACAGAAACACTATTTGCTGAATTGTCTTTGAGTTCTTCTCAACTGAAATTATTTCGTATTTGTCTCTATTTAGGATGAGGCCTCAGGGTCTACCAAATTTGGTGACAATATGATGGTAGGCCTCCCACTCATAAATTTTAGTTGCCCCCATGCACAAAACATCGTTGACAAATAGGAGATGAGTGGTGGATATTTTGTTAGACACCTTGCAACATGTGATGGCTCTAGATACTTTTGTTGCTCTAATTCCTCTGTTTAGGGAATCCATGACCAAGATGAAGAGAGCGGGATAAATTGCACATCCTTGTCTCAGCCCCAATGAGATTTTGAAGAAATCTGTAGGATATCCAGTTATTAAGACTGCATGGAAGCTGAAGTAACACGAGCCATAATGCATTTTACATGTCTTTGAGGAAAACAAATTTTGTGAACAAACATGTGGAGAATGTCCTAGTCCACCCGAGCATAAGCCTTTAGAAGGTTTATTTTCATAGGACAAGCCTTTAAATTACATGATTTGATAGAGTGTATGTTTTCTTGTGCAATTGCTACCACATCTTGAATTCTCCTGTTAGGAAGGAAACCAAACTGCGTCAGACAGATATACGGACAAATGATCTTTTTTACTTTGTTAGCTATTAACTTTGAAATCATTTTTTAAACAAAATTATAGAGAGATATAGGTCTAAAATCAGAAAAGCCTAGAGATTGTGATTTTTTGGGATTGAGAGTAAGGAAAGTGGTATTGATGACACCTGAAATGAGGCTAGAGTGGCGAGATTATTCCACCATTTGGAGAATGTCAAGGCCCATTATGTTGAAGAAGGAGATGAATAACTCAATGGGCCACCTGTCTGAGCCCGAGCTTAATATCTTTTTCCATCTCTTTCAAAATGTGTAAGAGTTCTTCTTCGATAGCAGGGAAATCCATGAGGTTGATATCTTCATCATTGACTCGATGAGGGAACAAGTTTGCCATCTCCATTTTTTCCAAAATTTTGTCCTCCTCTAACTCTTTGTATTGTTGTCTAAAGTATCTAAAGGCCTCTTTCTTGACGTCCTTGAGGAATGGAAGTAACCTGCCCTATTCATTCTAAATTTTCCAAATGTAATTTGTGGCTTTTCGTTTGGAAGTAGCTATGTGAAAAAATATGGTATTTTTATCACCGCCTTCAACCCATTTGAATTTCTTCAATTATTTTCCTTGATTCATTTGATCTATGAACAAAATCTCTTCACCAAGAGGTGTGTCCTATTTACTCCTTGATAGATATAAATGAAAAACTCCCCTTGACTACCTAGTGTATCCAAAATCCACTCCACAATGTAATAAAAGACTACAATAGCATAACCAGAGTTACCAATGTGGTTGATATACCGATCAATGTCATTTTCATACACCGATTGGGCCCTTGTAAAAGGTGGAAAATGTTATCAATCAACATAAATCAACCACATTATTAAATGTGGTTGTGGTAGTTATACCTAACACCATGGGTTGGATTCATCGACCATGGCTGAGGATGGTTAACGAGGGTTGATGAGGCTGATGAAGGTTGATGAGGTTGGCCCTCATCCATATTACATTAATGTTAATGCTAATGTTACAAAAATGGTTACATTAATGGTCGATATGGTTCATGGATTTGACTATGGTTGAAGAGGGTTGACCATTATTGACCATATTTCAACCATAGATAACTTTATTGACCATTATGGTTGACCATAATTAACCATAGATACCATGATCATGGATGACCATAGTTGATCATGGTTGACAATATTAAACTATGGTTGATCATGGTTAACGGTATTCAACCATAGTTGATAATGATTGACCATGGTTGACAATGGATGATACTAACATATTCTCATTAACAATGGTTGACCATGCTTGACAATAGTTAACCATGGTTGGTCATGGTGGAAAATGGTTGATCATAGTTGAGCATGGAGACCTTGATTGACAATTATGGTTGACCATATTCAACCATAAAGACCTTGGTTGACCATGTTCGACCATTCTAACCATACAAATCTTGATTGACCGTTATGGTCGACGATAGTCAACCATGGTGAACCATGATTGATCATGGTTGATAATGGTGGACCATGGTTGATCATTATTGATCAACGGATCTTGATTGACCATTATGGTTGATCATAGTTGACCATGGTGAACGATGATTGATCATGGTTGACCATTGTTGATCTTGGTTGACAATATTCAATCATGGTTGACCATGGTTGATCTTGGTTCACCATGTTTGACCATTCTAACTGTAGATATATATTATGGTTCACTATGGTTAACCTTGGTTTACCATGTTCAATGATTCTAACCATGTCGATCTTAATTGACCTTGCTTGGCCATGGTTGACCTTGGTTGATCATGGTTGATCTCAATTGACCATGGTTGATCTTGGTTAACCATGCTCAACCATTCTAGCCATAGGGATCTTGGTTGACCATTCTGATTGATCATGGTTAGCCATGGTTGGCAAGGGTTGACCTTGTTTAACCATGTTTGATGATTCTAACCATGTTGATCTTAGATGACATTGGTTGATCATGTTTGATCTTGGTTGACAATGGTTGACAATGGTTGGCCATTGTTGATCATGGTCTACCATGGTTGACCTTGGTTGACCAATCTAACATGTTGATCTTTGATGACCTTAGTTGACCATGGTTGTTGATGGCTGACCATATTTGAGCATGGTTTACCATAGAGACCTTGCTTAACCATTATGGTGAACTATGTTTGACTTTGTTTGTTTGTGTTTGACCAATGTGGTTGACTATGTTTGATTATTAATACTAATCAATATTATTGAAAGGTGATTATGTTTTATCAAAGTTGAAGAGTGTTGATTGTCAAGCATAGTCAACAAAATTAGTAAATGTGATTGACTAATTTTGTAATGATGCATTGTGTTGGATGTAATGCAACATTGCAACAATGTTTGACACATTGAGATGTTGGATAAAAAATGTTTGTCACATTCTAATGTTGGTTAGATTTTTGTATCATTCCACCATCATAATAATAATAA